>JAYMTE010000837.1:0-15527 GCA_036897545.1 Pelargonium fulgidum
TTGTCATAGGAGACGACTTTTGACTGTCTCCTAAAGCTGAATTTCTTGTAGTGTTGGGTCGTGTCTCCCCTATGAACATTGCATTTTGAGCCCAAATTACATCTTCTCAACTCGAATTGTCAACTCTAAATTGTTCTAATCTCCGATCATATGCTTTCTGAATTCTATTTAAAAATGTTATTTTTGTCTAAATTTTTCTATGTTGATATATATATTTACAGCCTCTTTGCATACATCAACGGTCAAAACAAGCAAATGATAGTACTCAACATGACAGCACCACCCATCAAATCCTTCTACAAACTCATCTTTTGTGGTCAACATCTACTCGCCCCAAAATTACCAAAATACCCCTCCGGAATCCGAATTTGTCCGCCCCATGAAGCTCCCGGAGCAGCCCTGCACCACGATGAGGAGGTTCTCGGGTTTCATGGACAACGGGAACGTGCCGGCGGAGCTTGAAGCCCTCAAGAAGAGCCTAAAGGGCACAGCTTATGAAGTTGCCACAACGGCTAAAACCTATATATAGTAGTACTGTTGGTTACAACTCACCTTATGAAACTGAGAACCGTGTGAATGAAGTTATGTTATGGTTCACTAAATAGTTTTCCTATGCTTAATTTCATGTCAGCCAATTTTTCGGTCACGAAAGTGCAGTGATGCGTTTTTTTTACTCAGGTTAAATATGTAGAGTTTGTCGGTTTTTATTTTCATGTGTTAGGGTAAGTATCGAAAGTCTAAAGTCTAAAGGTGTTGGGGGAGCTTTAAGTCTTGGATTTTAGACGACGGAGATGGAGGTTGGGATCCTAGTACATGTACAAGGGCAGCGCATTGTTAGAAGAAAATTCAAATGTTTGGAGCAATTGACTCTCGTTATTGAATTGATTTTGGGAATCACATGTTCTCGCTCCTATCATTTATTTTTCTCTAGTCTTTTTTTAGACAATTTTAGTGTTTTCAATAGATGCATGATTTCGATATTATATTCTCTCTCATTTTTCATTGGATTTTTTTTTATTTGGATTAATGAACAAATTAAGTACTGTTTGCTGATAAAAAAAAATCATATGAGTGTTCCCGAAAATCTACTTCTTAAATGAGAATATGCATCTACTATGGGGATTTGAACAACAACTCGATCGTTAAGGTGTGATGTTAAAAAAAAAATTCAAATAAATAATGTCTTGATGTCAAGAGTGAGATCCTCTCCTGTAACTAGGAATAAAGGGTATTAATTATAGTTGCAAATTAAATCATTGACGTGGTGGTGCATAAATGGTTGTTGGTGATGTGAGGTTCACTTCGGCTTGCAAGGTTGGCTCCTAGCTTCCTCAATGCACTTTTTGCGGGCATTGGACGAGTATTAGAATTTCCACATGTCCTTCAAACACAGTGAGTTGTAATAAAGTTTTTAGGAGCGCCTACCACTTCAAATAGTGTTCTAATATTCTCTTGTGACTCTTAAAATGTGGTGTCTTAAAAGCGCTTCAAGTCTTTGGGCACATGGTTCCATACATCTCATGTGAGAACTAGTTTTCGAAGGCATGATTCCTTGGAGAGCTTCTCGTGGACTTGGTCGGTGATCTTTTGGATATTGTGGACCATGATGTTCATGAAATACCATAACCTTAAAAATCTGGTAGTGAAGCTGCCATAGCATACCTTAATTTGGTGCCAGGTTAGCACTTGATGGCAAGGCGCCTCAATTACTGACGTGTCATGATTTTACATGACGTGACGTACTATTTTTTTTTTCCTTAAAAAAATGATGACCTTACTAAGTATCACACTGAATATAAGGCATAGATAATAAAATATTACATAACTCGAATTTTAATGTAACTTATCTTTCACAGCAATTTCACATGTTAAACAAAGCTTGAGAAAAAATTGCGTAGGTCAAACTTCCAACATAACATCTCTTGTGAAATGGTTTCACATGATAAACACTTTGAACAAAAATATAAAACTCAAATTTCAATGTAACTAACCTTTTGTAATGGTTCCACATGATAAACAAACTTTAAGCAAAAATACAAAACTCAATTTTCAATGTAACTTATCTTTCACAATGGTTGCACATGATAAACAAACTTTGAGCAAAAATACAAAACTCCAATTTCAAATGTAACTTGCCTTTTGCAATGCCTCCACATGACAAACAAGCCTTGAGCAAAAGTACATTAAAAAAATACAATTTCATAAGATTTTTTTATTTATTTATTGAAAACATGTATTGTATAGTCAAATTCCAATATTGTATTTTTTTTCCAAAAAGAACAATTTGTTTATATAACTTGTGCAACTCAAAAAGCATATAATCATTTAAGATATCGAGAACTTAAAACACATCATTAGATATGCTCTCACTAAAAGAGATTATTAAAAGTTGGCCAATATGCATTAAATTTGGCACGAAAACCAAAATCGTATTGCAAATTCAAATTTTGTTTACTAATTTATTCAAGTCTCTGAAATGAAACTCTACCCTTTAGAGATTCTATATATATGTGTGTAACGTCATTGCAAATTTCAGAAGTGTTCATAGATTTTTAAGAGCAACTTTGAGGATAATTTTTTAGAAAGAGAGAGAGCTATGGCTAGTTTTGTGAGGAAAGGGTGGTTTGGTAATTTAGTCCTTTTGGTGTTGGCCTTGTCTTTGTTTGAGCAATGCAATTGTCAAGGCAAAGGCTATCCAATGGCACCAATTTGTGCCAAAGTTGAGTGCCCAAATTATTATGTAATTGAGAGCACAAAAGATTTTGAGATTAGAAGCTACAAACAAGCTACATGGGTCCTTTCTCCTATTATCAATTCTACTAGTTCTTACCAAGAGGGTTCCACAAGAGGTTTTAGCTTGTAAGTTTCTCTCTCCCTATCTACTCTATTTTTTAGTTAAGTTGTATGTATTGTTTGTAGTTTGAAATAGAGCTGCTAATTCAAGTTTCGGTTGGATTTATTTGGGTTCAAGTTGAAAACGTCTAATTCGTACTTCGTTTAAAGAAAATGTGAATTTCGCGTTTGTTGCGGAAAGTGTATACAGACTTGTCCGACTCGACCTTATAAAAATAAAGAATAGAAGCTATAAGGATACTAAATGTGGTTCTCTCTCCTTAAGGGTTGCGTAGCATCAATCAAACAAAATCTTGTTAGTCTTGTTATTGTTACAACAACCTGTATACTAGTCAATTTATTTCTGTTAATTAAATAGGTTAAGTTTTTGAACTTTTATTGGTTTTGGCCGTATGGTGGTAGACGTGTTGGTCTTATCGTGCAAAGCGTATCGTTTTGTGTTAGTTGTGTAAGCTCAATTCATTTAACCTAACATATTAGACGTATTGTGTTCATGTTGGCTCATATATATATATATACACACACATAGAGAGAGAGAGAGCATGCAACAAAATCTTAAACACTATGCACACACGAGTTGCATGCTCTAGTGTAACTCAACCAACTCAATACCGGGTAGTGTTTTAGACCGACCTACTTTCAAGACCAAACAAAAAAGAAAACAAACACGTCCCGTGAACACGAACTGTGCAAACTAACGTGCACTTTATTTTATATCTTGACAGCCTCTTTGCCTACATCAACGGCCAAAACAAGCAATCAGCAATCATCAACATGACAGCGCCAATATTGACAGACATATCATTTGCCCCTGCCGGAAATAGACTTTTTGTGACCAGCTTCTACCTGCCTCAAAATTACCAAAATACCCCTCCGGAGTCCGAGTTCGTGCGGGTGGCGAAGCTCCCGGCGGAGCCCTACGCAGCGGTGAGGAGGTTCTGGGGATGGGTGAACGCTGACGTGGCGGCGGTGGAGCTAGAAACCCTAAAGAAGAGCCTCATTGGGGGTACTTGGGAAGCTGCAGTGAAGGCTATAAGTACAAGTGTTGCTAGTTACAACTCACCTTGTGAAAAGTTTAACCGTGTGAATGAAGTTATCATATGGTTCACTAAATAGTGATCATTATTATCATTTAACAAGAAGATGATGTTTTTGGTTTTCTTTTGTAATGTTGTTTGATTCAATAAACATATTTTTTTGGAGAAGTCTCGGGTTTTTGTTAAGGTCATGTTTTAATGATGATGATGATGAATGTTCGAAATAAGACTCAAAACTTAACCAACTCTATGATACTATTTTTCAGAAAACAAAAACGTTAAAGTCATTATGCTTTTAGAATCGTCAATTCAATGAGAAGATAATTAAAACAGTAAATCAAACACACAAATTTACGTGATTATAGAATTTGCCTACAATTATTTGTCAACAACTCAAGTATAAATATTCTCAATTCTAGAGAGAATATCTTCTCGGTCTCTCTTATGCAATAATTTTGATTTTTACTTATGTTTGCTAATTTATTATTATTAAATTATTTTAAATATATAAACGCAAATGTCGCAAACGAATAATAATCAAAATTACAATATTCAAATTTTAAGCAAAAGTACAAAACTCAGATTACAATGTAACTAATATGCTTTTGTAATGTTTCCATTGTAACAAACCTTAAGCAAAATACAAAACTGGTCAAATTTCAATGTAACTTATCTTTTGCAATTAATGGTTCCACGTGATAAACAAATCTTGACCAAAAATAATAAAATTTGAAAGTTGACTATTAAAACTAGCACTAAATTTAGCATAAAATCAAAATTCATGCATCAGATTAAATTTCAAAATCAAAATTCATGTACCATCCAATTACAACCCATATAACTACGATAACTAAAAAAGCAACCATTGTCTATAAATTTGGTATAAAATCACAATTAATGTATTTAACTGAATTTCCAAGCCAGTGTTTATTAGTATTTACTAATTTAGTCAAGTATTGTTTTTGTAGTTACTATATATTTGTGAAGAATCATTTGAGGAAAATGTTTTTTTTTTCAAGAGAGAGCCATGGATGGTTTGGTGAGGAAAGGGTGGTTTGGTAATTTGGCACTATTGGTGTTGGCTTTGTCTTTGTTTGAGCAATGTAATTGTGAAAGCAAAGGCTATCCATTGGCACCAAATTGTGTCAATATTGAGTGTCCAATTTATGAAGTGATTGAGAGCCAAAAAGATTTTGAGATTAGAAGCTACAAAGAATCTATGTGGGTCTCTTCTCCTATTATCAACTCTACTAGTTCTTTCAAATTAGCTTCTACAAGAGGTTTTAGCATGTAAGTTTCTCTCTTTCCATCTTTCATTTCACTCTTTTTTAGGGTTTTCTTTTTTTATTTTCTTCTAAAGTATTTTCATGTGTTATAATTGATAATCGAGATAGAGTTGACAATCGGGTTTTTTGAGTTGTATTTTTAAAAAATGGGTTGAAAATGGTTAATCCACCTCGCTCACAAGAGGTGTGAGTTTCGAGATTTTAGGACAAAATGTACGAGTTTGTCTATCTGACCTAAAAACTGATATTAGAAATTACAAGGATGTTATTTGAATTTCCTCCACCACTAACGACTCCACATATTTCAAAGTAACTTTTACAAAGATTTTAGCATGTAAGCTTCTCTCTCTACGTTGCAATTGACTTCAGTATAGTTATCACCTTCCACGACGATTATCGTTGTGAAATGACAATTTTGCCCTTTAACTAGGTGCAAGTTCTGAAATAAATGTCATACAGATAAATAGAAAATGGAGCAAGAGAAAACCACGTAATTTGATTTAAAGTACTTTTATTTGTTTTTATACAACTTTTACCGAAGAAATTTGGTTTATTTTTGTGATGATATCATGTGCATTTTCATATTGTGCAATTTAAACATAAAATTTTGATTTTTTAAACATATTATGTAAAATAACTTGTATAAATTAAATTGGTCAAATATTTCATATTGTGTAGTCTAATTTTGAATTCAAATATTTAAACATTCTGTATTGTTTCAGCCCCCCATAAATGAGCATTTTTGTCATGTAACTCAACTCGTTTCATAATCTCGCAGCGTCTCATTTAACAAAATACCAAAATATTCAACCCAACACAAATTACCACACCCTAAATTATAATATATGTTTTTTTTTTTTTTTTTTGGTCTTAACAGCCTCTTTGCCTACATCAATGGCCTAAACAAGCAATCAGCAATAATCAGCATCACAGCACCAATTTTGATCAACATATATCCCCCATCACAACCCTCTTGCAACTCAACTTTCGCCGTCAACTTCTACTTGCCTCAAAATTACCAAAACAACCCTCCGGAACTCGAGTACGTCCAGCTGGTGAAGCTGCCGGAGCAGCCCTACGCCGCCGTGAGGAGGTTCTATGGTCCCACGAACGACGACAACGTTCCGGTGGAAGCTGCAGCCCTCAAGGACAGCCTGAAGGGCACTCCTTGGGAAGTTGCTACATCGGTCAAAAACTATGCCATTGCTGTCTACAACTCACCATTTGATGTGGAGAACCGTGTGAATGAAGTTATCTATTGGTTCGATAAACCATTTGACTTGGAGAACCATTCATGCTATGATTTTCTAAACAATCCAACTATGTAATGATTTCTCTTTTGTTACTATGCAATTTAAGTTAATAAACAGTCATATAATGACTTGCCGATGATACGTGAAAATTTATAAATCTGAGTGTTCAATCAACATCTAACGTGTGCATGTGAAAAGTCAAGTCACCCGAGATTTATTGAGGTTGGAATAAACATACGAATCATCGTTGGTACGCCAAGGCGCTAGCTATCACCCGACATGGAAGACTCCCTGAGAGACCCAAAGGCGTGACATTACTTTTGATCAATCAAAGTCAAGAATGACATCATCACGCAATGAGTAGACTCATCCTTAGATGGATTGGTAGTGCTTAGGACCCTCGTGGTAGAGACGGTTATTCTCACGCACGATGTGGGTTATGTTAGCCCATAACGAAGAAAACTAAATTGAAACATTAGTGCTATATTTTGGACTAAATAGGAACATATAAAATATTTACAGACCATACGAGAACAAAATAAGGTTTAAACAAATGGTATAATACATATACTATTATGCAACATTTTCTTTTCACATATAGCACTAAAAAAAATAAGGATTTAATTCAATGAAAATATCATTATTGAAAAGTTTTAATCATCTCAGAACAATGTGTCCTTTTTTATTTCTCATTCACAAAGAATAAATAAGCTCAATCAGAGCGTCCTATCATAAAAAATGACTGTATAACAACACAGAATACGCGTACCTGCTTCTCGAGTCTACGAATCAACTTCTTTGAGAGGCTTGAATTCGGGAAGATATTTTATGCATAAACATAGCTAACCATGTCCTAATACAATCGCTTCCTGCAGCAAGCTGCGCCACAAAAACAGGGCGACTGCTTTACTTTGCCATCAGGACCAATGACGCTATCAAGAGCGTAGCAATAGTCATATGTAAGTTCCTGCTCGTAACACGGAGAATAAATGTGTTATGTGCATTGAATGGATCGATAGCATTGTAATGTGCGCAAAAGGTTACCTGCATAGGTGGTATGTTGTCCGCGGCAAATAGCACTATCCGTGCAAGTTTAAGGTCGCGATGAGAGCTCAAAATGCACTGCACGAAGAGGTTAGGGTCGCAACTGTGATTGATGAATCTGGCAACGTTGCCAAAGGATCCTGCATCTATGCAGTACTCGATTTCTTGCATTTTCTCGTGATCTTTTCTATCAGCGGGATCATTCGAGGGTACAGATACATCACGAAATCTTCTCTACAGGAGAAAGATGTTTGGATTGGTAAATACATCACGAGTTTTATACATAAACATAAGTTTGAAAACATCCACTACAATAGAGTGCATATAATTACGATATCTAGTTGCATCCATCAAACCATTTCTCAAATCTCAAACAATGTTGGAGTCACCTACACGAACTCTTTAGCAAAACTCTTTGGGATCATCAGTTCGTATTGTCCTCCGCTCTATCCTATCTAATGCTGTCTCTCACCTTTTATCATGGGGTCAAGACAATTTTTCCACACCTTATCTTACATTTAAAGCTATCCCAACTTTTTCTCGAAGTCTCATTATAAATCTCATCTTTCTAGGGTTATAACCCCATTTTAAGGTTTTGCAGCGGCTTTGGAACCCAACATTCTGTGCCATATTAGTTAGTGGCATTTATCCAAAATTATGAACTCAAACATGAATTGATGTATGTCATATACAAAGACACAGAGAAAAGTTGATATTCAAGGACTGATCATAATAGTACCTCTCTTCCTCCTATCTCGTTAATCGTTTGCCAGCAATCGATTTCAAATATGTACTCATTCTCGGAAGTATTTTCTAGCTCATCAGTCTTCCTAAGAACTCCAGTGTACTCACAAACTGGCGCACCAGAAGGAATGAAGTCCCAAGACCTAACAGCCCACCCTTTATTTGGCGTACGGTACACCTGTTCAATTGCAAAGTAGATGGTCAAATTCTGTAGCAAAGTAATGTAAATTGGAGAACGGCATTGCATTTGGATTGTGGCAAGACAACCTCGAGTTGGTACTTTAATCCCCTCTGAGATATGCGATTAATGCAATTAGGTCCACAGCTACACCTTGGACCACATTCAAACACAACATCACTTGATTCAATCAATCTGAAAAGGCAAAGAAAATAGTTAGAAACTATCGAGAAAAACATTTATGCACAAACATTATCAGTCCAACCATTTTTCTAAGGATTATTTCTATAAATAAAATAAATAATAAAATTTAACCCTGTAGGTGCAGAAAGATTTCACCAATAACAGAATGGAAAAGGCCATTAGAATAGTCTCACCTGCCACCATTTGTACGCACATATGGGAAATCAGAGCCATTAAGTTGAGCACATGAACAAGTCTTTGGGTTGGTACAGTTTCCTCTGCAATTGCATCCCGGACCATCCGGGGGAAAGTTCACAGTGTTGGAAACTTGAAGAGACTTAACATATGTAAAGCCTACAAATTTAGGAATCTGTCAATGACAATTGTGAAAATGGAAAGGCAGCATTCGCAATTTAACAAGTCTTATTAACTCTAAGAAACGTAGCCAAAAGTACCAAAAAGGTAGGTTTCACCTTAAGTTCAAATATTTGATTCTTACTAGCATTTAGATGTGACTTCAAGCGACAATAAACTTCAAGTGACTATAAACTTCAGTTTTCCTATCCTCCCAAATCAATCAAATCCTAGAATTTAGTCTAAAGACTGAGTAACTCGCATATGAAAAATTAATGAAATTCAAGCCCAAATAATTTCAAGTCTGAGTGAAACCTATACCAGAATTTACTTATTTTGTCAAAAGATGGATAATGCTTCTCTAAGAGAATAATGCTAACGCTAGCCTAGTAATATTTGCCGCATGGTTCAGTGATAAAGGCTCAAAAAGCTGTTACTCACATTCATGTCCGTAAAAGTTTTCCAACGATTTTCAAATCTATATGTATCTTTCCCTGGAACAACATATACTCTGTAAAAAGTAAAGCTGCCATTTAATTTTGTGACACCAAGAAAGAAAGCCCGATTGATGAACAGTAAATGTGCACTCAACGTAGTTAAGGAAAGATAAAACATTATAAGCCAACAGTCTGATAGTATATTAAATGAATGGTATTACATAGATGAACTCACCTGTAGGCCCAACAGTAGAATCATCATAAATATTAGTAGCAGGAATATAAATAGGCTCTTGACCATTAGAGATGTCCTTGCATACCAACCTTTGCAAATAAAACACACCCACAAGTTCAGCATACATTATACATATGAACGACAGTGTTATTGTTAATTATATGGCCAAATATTGATCTCATACCCAGGGATTTCGGAAAGAGGTTTAGGCAAGCTTTTCTGCGCAAGGAAACCCGGTATCAAAAATCAAACTAGATATAAGTATAGAACTATAACCAACAGAGATAATCATGCTGGTAAAGCGTGATATAACTTCTCACAAATGTTTATTGCCAATTTTAAAGCTGTGATATGTTAACCAAATAGCAGAAACAACGGATGTAGTTTAATAAATGCCAAAAAATTGTTGACCTGATTTGTTACTGTTTTGGGCTGCCCTGGAAGCCGTCGCAAACGGTATTTAGAAACTGTAGATCCAGATCTACTTTTCTCGGGCCAAAAATGAATAATCTGCCAAGTGATTGAAAAAATTAATAGCACTAACAATTAACGAAAAAGGGCAACAAAATATGAAGTCACCACATTATCTATTTGACAAGCGCACTAGCTCTAGAGGATGATGATAATTAATCATAGGGGAAATGAGGTAATGAAACAAAATTGAAGCTTTTAAATTCTTAATTTGGACTTCCCTGCCCGAAGTTTGGCAAAAGAAAATAAAGAAAGCTCAGTGTTCTCCACACAGAGAAACCATGGAAGCAATGCCTTTGCCATCACAACCATTGGATAATCATGCAGTCCAACAATATATGCACTAAGTACTTGATATAACTGAATCAAACTAGTTAAGCATGGGCAACTCATCTTTAACAATCACAATGCATATAAACAAGCTTGAACATTTAAATAATACTCCATCCCAAAATGAGCTTTCACTTTCTCTATAAATAAATAAAAAATTGTTCCAATATGAGATTCCACTTTTCTTTTTAGCAAGTTATATATGCATGAATTGACAATAGTATTCCTCATATAAGTTAGTTAGAACCCTGTGAGTTTGTTATGACAAACCCATGTAGGAGCACATGGGAAAAAGATAAGCACTAATCAAATTATCCTTAATTTTTGCCAAAAAAAAAAAAAAGTGGACACTTATTTTGAGACGGGAAGTAACAAAGAAGTAGCATATAGAGCACCTTGTACAAACCATCGTATATTTGAACTTTTTCAATATAATTACTATCACATTTATGTGTACGGATGACTCCAACTGGTACAGATTGCTTCATATTATTCTGCAAGAAAATTCTAGAATCAAATTCAATAAAGCAGCATTAAAAAGGGAATGTGTTGCAGTTAATAGGCACTATCATAATTACGGAAAGAATGTAGAGTTCATTCTGTCAGATGATAAGTTGACCAGATAACTCTTTCTACCTTTCATAAGTTTCCATATGTTTTAAACAATAATATAAGCAGGGGGGGGAATACTGATAGTATATTAAATAAGAATTTCCACTTTTGAATGTCAAGTCACAACTCACATACTGCAGTGACCTAAAATACGTTTCAATAGTTTAACCATATTCCAAGAGTACACACCTTAAGAGCCAAATCACCACGATTAATTTCTTGATCTTTAACTGGGTGTTTATAATCAAGTGAGTCATTTCCACCTTGAACTGTATACACAAATTCTTCTGAATTATGATCTCCATTTGGACTGGACAATACGATTGCTGCTGCAAGCGGGAATTTATAGCCGTTATACTTCTCCTGTAAGATTAAAGCACATAAGTATACAAAAGTAAACAATAAACAAAGAAAAGTTACAGTTGCATAATTATTTGAAAATCATGGACTAAATGCTGAAATGTATAGAGAAGGCCACATTTTGCAAAAAAGAAAAAAAAAAAAAAAAAAAAACTAATTCATTAGGGACTTCAGCCTAACTGTTAAAAGTCGTAACAAATGCTGGAACTAATAGGAAGTTAATTGTGCATGGAAAAGAGTATTACATGTAACTACGTTTTTCTATGTAAGCACTTTTCAGTATTTAGGTTCTTAATTGGTGTCAGGTTGCTTTATGCAAACGTACTGAAATTTCTAGAACATTTCATTACATCTCCTTTTTCAAAGCATTTACTCAACAAGTCTCAATTAACTTTAACACAAATGAAGGAGCTGTTAAGTTGTTTGCGCGAATCAGCTAATTCTTTGCACTTGACCAGACATAGACCAAATCATGCAAGACATTCCAGCAGTCAAGAATCAAAATGCATCAAGCCCAACACAGTGGTGTCCAGATTGTATATGCCTTTAGTTCACATTAGTCAGCAAGTTGATGATCCGGCTTCACTAGTACGAGAAACAATAATGAATTAGCAGAACATTAAAACTTTAGAACTGATCTTGTGAACCATAAAATAAACAAAACACTAGTAACTTCACATCTTAACGGCACTTTGATTTTACATGTCTGAGTATTTTATGAAGAAGAGAGATAAAGGACCAACTCTGGCAAGTAATTTGGAACCCTAATTCAGAAACACATAAAGTATACAGTTTTAATTCTTCATAAAAAAAGTTCTATACAAGACAACTAAAACCAAAAGCAAAAGGAGAAGTTAATATCTTATTTTAATCATCTTAAATAAAAGAAGGAAACAAGAGACATTACCATATCTGTAATAGGTATTCCCATATGATCAATTGCCTTTAACGAGTGACCATGAAAACCTACAGCCACCACTTCACTCTGAGAAAAGAATTGTTGCCCGACTTTACTACCTGCATCATAGAAGAAGATTTACTCAATCTTCATAGCTAAAATGCTTTGACATTACTAAGTTGCAACTCATTCAATACAAAAGTACAATGAAATCTGAATATAAGGAGACCATAATCCAGATACAATATAACATAAATGAACTAATCTATCAAAATAATAGATGCATAACAATCCATTAACCACAATTGGCACGGCTATAATTCAACAACCTGGTAGATTGCCAAATCTTCTTTTAGTGTATGAAGCTGCTTTACTTTTCAACATCTGCCACAAAATGGAAAGGAATAATAAGGGACTGGAAAAGTGATATATCTATACTCAGCACACAAAAGCAATATATACTTTTAAATTTCATAATGGAGAAGAAATAAACTCCATAAAATTAGAGTGCTGGCTAGTAAACTATCATAATGAAGCTCTAGTCGAAAATGCAACGTAGGCACATTTGAAGGCTCAAACTGCGGACAAAAGTTGGGTTTTTGAAGTGAACCCTAGTGGAGTAGGCTATAGCATCCATCTCTTGTTCTATATTGCCTCACCAAGAATCCAAATACAATCAACTTTACTGGAACAGGCTTTCTTTTAGTTAAGCACACCAATTTCGCTAATCCTAGAGCTCCATCCTTATGATGCACTTCTTTACCTGGGGTTGAAGTTCCGCTGTATGTAAATGGGCCTATACAGAGTAATTGAGAACCCCATCCCTAGATGTCTTCTTATGTACTCTAATAAACTGGACGAAACTAAGATTTCTTACATTCTTCTCTCCTGTTTTCTACCCTTCTCCCATACGACACACAGCATTTGGCAAGTCACTTTGCTTACTGTTTGCCTCTTTTCGAACTGATAGGTTGTATGCTTCAACAAAACAATATAAAGTTAATATCCTTACATTAATTTTTGAACCTTTCAAAATCTTCATATCCTTAACGTCCCCCGTCCTGCATCTCTTCTCTTCCTGTTAAGCATAGAAAAGCTTTGTAATTATGAAGTGCACAAAACCTACAAGTTCAACTATAGTTGTGGTAAAAGAAGAAACTTGCATATCTGCTTCCCATAAATATATCTAGACCCACTCATTTAAGAGATTAGAATAAGTTATAGAAGAGAATATTTTAGTGAAAACAGGTTTGAAATGAAACTGAAATTAAAACCCGTGATGAAAGAGAAGCTATATATCCGTTTATGCAACCAATCACATTAATTAATACAATAGTTGGATCAGCATCAGTATTGTATACCATATCAGTCACTTGCAAAGCAAAGGGGCTCTGGAACACTTGAGACAGAAATGTCTCATTAAGCGTAGGTGAAGGCACAAAGTAGTATGTTGTGTACCTGAGCAGATAATGATTTCTATTGGTACTAAAATGCAAATAGTTTCTTCACTCAAGTTAAATACTATTAGCTACTTATTAAGAAAAACAAAGTGATGTATAGAAAAAATTAACATGATAGTCAAAGTAAGCATTTATCCGTTGTTGATTACTTTACCTAGCTTTGTGTTGCTATAAACTAAAACTAACGTTTTTGTAGTTAGTATGAAACAACAAACTTCAAATTAGCAGTGATGAATCTAAGTGGCTAACAATACTTTCATATAAATTAGGTTGATTCTTAACGATCTAAATAAATATCCGTTTTCATTCTATACTTGGTCGGATGCTATTAATTAGTTCTATTTTTCCTTATTCATTTTATATAGTCAGCAACTTCTACGACTAATACAAAAGATACCATATATATCACTTTAAATATCCCAGCCACATGGGCAGATTATGATATGAGTAGCAGGCTAGCAGCATATGTCCTGGTTTTAATATAACATCTGCACAAACATAAAACTACGTGTCCATAATAAACATAAGGAGAATAACAACTATTGTTCTGTTCTGTGTCCTACATTTCACAAACAAAATACAGAATTGCACGCACAAGAAAACATGCACACTTCAATTCCACTAGAATAAAGAAACATTTCAATGTGTTCACCTGAATAAAGCGCAGGTAATGTGAATTAAATACTCTCAACGTCTCTTTCACCTTGGCAGTGACACTCATACCATTGGCTCCTGAACTACCATTGTCCACCCATTTCAGCTCAAGATGTTTGAGGTCCACATTACTTCTCTGGCCAAACTTAACTGAAGCAGACCCCGCTCTCATGTCCTCTATACAACCAATATCTCCTTCTTGCTTTTTTCCCGCACTTGGTAAGCCCTCTGGCATCAAGTCTCTAACTTTAGCTTTTTTGTTGCTTGCTCTATCTATGGAAACAGCTGGAGATCTCTTCTTCCTACCATAGCAAAGCATTTGACCATTGGGGGAGTTCTCGTGCCTAGCCCTCAAACTTCGCCCAACTCCCGCACCATTGTGCGCCACTGTCACATGTACTACTTCACTATCATCACCCTCGTTGCTCAAATTTTGACCAGAATCCAAATTACCATCATTACCAACCTCATTAACTACCTCCATCAATGTCTGAGAAAAGAAAGGAAAAAAAAAGTAACGATTACCTTTTTCGCACCTAGGCACCCAAATTTTTCACAAACTTCCTTGAAAGTCAACAACAATTACACACGAAAATCAAACTGAAGCTCAGACACAAATAACCGACGACAAATTAAAATTCTAAAATTGAAATGTTTGTAATGCTGAACAATTTTTTTCTTCTTTTCACAATGTACGAATCAAATTACAAGAACATGTAGCTCAATTCAACTATAAAACTAAACAATTAGTATCAGACAAAAAAAAATAGACGAAGAAATAAAATTCTAAGCTCAAGATTTTGAAATGCTCATCAAAAACTTCCTTAATTTCACAATTAACAGATCAAATTACAACAACATGAGATAAAAGTGAACAATTGTTATCAGACAAATTAAAATTCGAAATCTTAGCTTTTGATATGCTGGTCAAATTTTCCTCTTTTTTCACAATTTACGCATCAAATTACACGAACAAGTACATTAATTCAGTGATGGAAGTAAACAAACCGGTTTATCAGAGGAATGAGAGTCGAATTTGGGGATTTGGAGCTGAAATTTGAGATTGTCGGAGTCGGAGGAAACAAGAACCCTGCAGCTTGTTGGTGAAGAAGATGATAGATTTTTTTTAGGGTTTAAC
>JAYMTE010000838.1:0-15525 GCA_036897545.1 Pelargonium fulgidum
TTCCCAAACCACCACTTAAGTTGAATATACCAAATTTGCACAATAGATGATACTTGAAAACAACTAGGATCTTCCCCGCCTTGGCATCCACTAGGTTGTCTACCTGAAAACAATTTCAGTGCCACGTGTCGTGCCAGATCAACCACCGCCGCCATTGGGAACAAAACCAGACCCCACATTTTATCCAATTCGCATACCGTGTTTGACAATTTCACTGCTTGTTCGCACGTGAGAGTCGGCCTCCATCACGCGTTCTCGCACGTGCTCGCCGTCAAAGATCCCTCCTCTTCCTCTTTCTCTCTCACGCGTCCCATTAAGATCTCGTCCATTTCTCTTTGTCTGCGCCCCAAATCCACGTCGCATAGGGTTTTCAGATTCTCGATCCAATCGCTATTTCATTTTCCCTGAATTTCGTTTCCGCTGTTCAATTCCATGGTTCAATTGATTCAATCTGGGAATCTCCGACCGGAGGACAAGGTTCCGGTCAAATTGGAGATCGAGGATCCCTTGGAGGACGAGCATGGTCCCCTTAACAAGCGATCTAAGATATCTTCTCCTTCTCAACAGGTATTGCCTCAATTATTCTCTGTCTGTTTGGTCAGAAAAAAATGGGTCCATAAATATTTAGGTTTTAGTTCGTATTGTTGCTGTGTTTGTGGCAATTAACAGGTTAACTGATTCTAAAAATATGTTTTTGAGGGTTTGATTACTGACAGGTTAACTAATTTCAGTGAAATCAGCAGCCAAGAACAGTGTTGATGTGTTGTTTCTTTAGTAATTGGTGTGTAGCTGGATGATTTTTACCTTTGGTTGTGTTGCTGATTTCTGTTCCTTGTTTTTTTCGGGAAGATTACATGATGAAGGACTATTCAACTTTTCTTGAGGTTTTTGGTCCTTCACTTGGGTGTCTTGAGAGTTGCCACTGGCTGGGGGCTCGGGGTCGGACCTCAATGGGTTTTCTAGGGTCTTGTGTAGGTGTGAGTTTGGAGTTTCTGAATCTGGATAGAAGGAAAATATAAGGAATTCAGGAGCTTCTTTCAGCATTTGGTTTACAATTATATGCCTAGTATCTTTATTTTTTCACGTTTTTTGTTTCTTATAATCTTGTTGATAAATATACAGTGGGGCTCTGGAGCAAATGTGTTGCCGATACCACCTTCTCAATACAACCCACTTGATGAGCCTAGTCCCTTAGGTTTGCGGCTGAGGAAGAGCCCATCACTATTAGATTTGATTCAAATGAAGCTCTCTCAAGGGAGTGGTTCATCTACAGAAGCAACATCAAGTCTGAGTTTTAACTCTGGAGTTAAAAAGGAGAGTAAAGCTGTCACTTCTTCTGTTACCACTGACAAGCTAAAGGCTTCAAACTTTGCAGCTTCACTCTTAAAAATCGGTCGTTGGGAGGTACTCTACAACAATTTTGTTAAGGCATTTTATTGCATATAGAGCATATAGAGCCTTTTCAGGTTCTGATGAACTATACATTGTTCGACAGTATAAATCAAGATATGAAGGTGATTTGGTTGCAAAGTGTTACTTCGCGAAGCACAAACTCGTTTGGGAAGTTCTTGAAGGAGGTCTCAAAAGTAAAATTGAAATCCAATGGTCGGATATTATGGCTTTGAAGGCCAACTGTCCAGAAGACGGTCCTGGGACATTGAATGTTGTGGTAATGATTTGTGTATTTAATAGAATATTAGCACATATGTAAATGAGATTTTTTTATTAAGATACTTCCCTTTTTCTATTGGCACAGCTAGCTAGACAGCCTCTTTTCTTCAGGGAGACCAACCCCCAGCCTAGGAAGCACACTTTATGGCAGGCTACAGCGGATTTTACCGATGGACAGGCTAGCTTACACAGGTACAATTGCTGTACATATCTGTCTGATGATAAAGTCTAGGCAAATAGTTTTCTCTTGCTGGATGATGTTCAAATCACGTTCCACACAATTATACTATGCATTTTCATTTGCTCATTCTATCATCTATAGTTTACTATTATTGTCTTAATATTTTCTATTTACAGTCCTTCCATTTTGAGCATCTTCAGGCTGATAAGTTTTCCTCAAACATACCGTGCTTTCTTCAAGCAACTAAATGAAATAATAATCTTTTAACCTTATGGCTAAGACAATGTTGCAATGTTTTTGTTCTTTAAGTTAACTATGTTTCTGCATGGTCTTTTCTTTCTGAGTGTGCATTTTGACTCGTTCTGAATCGAAGTACTAGTATTTGAGCCTCTATGATATTCTAATAAATCTAGCCGCACATCATGTCTTTTTATAGATCTGTCATTAACTGACCATTTGGAGCAATTTCTTACTTTGTTTATTTTTTACTGATGACAATTTCATATGATTTGTTTTGTAGGCAACATTTTCTTGAGTGTCCACAAGGGTTGTTGAACAAACATTTTGACAAGCTTATTCAATGTGACATGCGTCTCAACTTTTTAAGTCGACAGCCTGAGATAGTTCTGGATTCACCATTTTTCGAATCACGACCTGTTTTTGAGGACCCAGAAGATTCCAAAAGACATGGTTTTGATCATGTGGATTCTGGTAAAGGATCTGTAGTATCTAGCTTCCAGGATACAGCATCACCAGCGCAATCTCAGTCGTCATCCTTAAATATGGATCTATCAGAGCATTCTGGTATGGGATCGGAACAACGGTCTCGTGAAGCTCCTTCTCCCAGCTCAGGTACAAAATTAACACGTTTTGGTCCTAAGCATCTCATACAATCACTTTAACATGGTAGGCATGATATAATTTTCTCTGGATTCTTTAGTTTTCCGAAACTCTCTGTCTTTAGTACTTTTAGAAGCTGTGTTACTATATACAACTGGTGTAAATGGGCAGCTCTCAATGTGTATAAAAAATTTGCTTACATGGCCAACATTTTCATACTAAAATTGCATCTGCATGACCATTATATTATCTAAGTGGTTAAATGAAAGATCATTCAAGGCATGACCATTATATTTGTTTTGTACAAGTAGAACATTAGCATATCAATTATCAGCCAATACATTTGGGCGTCCATATCATGCATTGGTTGAGGGGTCTTGTACATCATCCCTCATCCTTCTACTAGTGTAGCCATGCATTGCAACTCATGTTATCATTACGATTTATCACATACGTTCATTAGAAAGGGATGTTTGGACAAAAACTTAATGCTCGATAAGATATATTTTATTCTTGTTAGCCACCGATTGCTATTGCCAAGTGATTTGACTGTTTCTCCCCTTGTCATGTTAGTGATGGATACTCGTGCAATTGAGGGAAATGGGAGTTCTGAAGCAACAGATTCCAAAGGGCTTAGGAATAATTGGGACAAGGTGAAAGTGCCGGGGCTCCACCCATCTATGTCAATGAGTGATCTTATGAACCACCTTGGAAATTGTATCTCAGAGCAGATGACTGCTGGAAATCCAGACTTCACTGAGGCTGGGTCAGATTGCCAGGAAATGCTGGAGAGCATTGCCCAGTACCTGCTTAGTGACACTCAGTTTACAACACCATCTGATGAGAAACTTATGTCGAGGGTTAATTCCCTGTGTTGCCTTCTGCAAAAGGACTCTCCATCGGTGCAGAACTTGCAAGCTTATGGGGAGAGCTTTGAGGGACCTCGTGATGGCAATGATGTTCAGAGTAAACAGACTCCTGAAGGAGGAGAAGACTGCAAGAACAAAGATATCAAGACACGTGAAGGGGAATTGAAGGATGTCTCTTGCTCCAAGCAGGCACCGGGAATGTCAAGGAAGGACTCATTTAGCGATCTACTCCTTCATCTCCCTCGAATTGCATCTCTCCCCAAGTTTTTGTTTAACATATCAGAAGAGGATGGTGAGAGTCAAGCTAGATAACCAAACTAGATCCTATCCAGTTTGAAGAGATGGTGATTGTTGTTTGAAACCACAGGAAGTGATCAGATTATGAAATTTGTATTGATGAAGAATCCTGAAACATGCCCTTATGTAATTATTAGGTGTTGTAGCTCTTGGCATGTTTTATTCTCTACAGCCCACAAGGGGCTATTCCTGTATGTAAGAGTGGTCACAAAACAGTATCTTTGTCACTTATATTGGATCACTTGATGTGTTCCTTCTCAAAACATCTATTGAAGCAAAACCCATCAAATAATAAATTTGATTGCTTGAGGCTTGCATTATTTGGTTATGATAGATAAATTTATGACATCTCATTAAAATTTTACTACTCAAGAGAGTAGTGATCTGTTTTTTGTCATGTGTGGTAACCTTATTGAGAGATGTACATTGGTTCTCCAACTTCACTAATAAATGAAGTTTATATCATACTTAATATATTGTGTAACATATTGATCATGTTATTGTAATAACCAAACTTTTAATCAAACCAATTTGAATCAATTTAGTTTGTTTAAGTTAGATGAGTGAAATGATCTGACTAGGTTTAGCTCAATGAAATTAAATAATCAAACCAAATAATTGTATGCACACCCTTCTGTCAATGCCTGTATTGCTTGCTTTAACTTTAAGTAGCAAGTTATCTCTATATACATGCATAAAAAAGGGGGCAAATGATGAATGAAATGACCGACCAAACATCAAATTTTCAGGATTTGAAAACAACAATGTCCCTATGTCCTGCCAAGGCATTTTGTAAAAGGGTAAAGTGAAGAAATTGATTTTGAATCTGATAGAGATTAGAGGAAAGTTACTTTCAGAAAAGATTTGGAAGAATAAAAATTAAAGCTTGAAGCATATCCAACAGTGATTTGGTAAAAATATATAATTTGATATAAAGCTGCATAAATGCTTATGCTCTTGAAGTCTTGATCCTAGTGGAACTGGAAGACAGTCACTGAATATGGAACTAGAAACAGAGGAATAATCTACAGGTGATGTTTCAAGATAACCATAAAACTAATCAAATCAACAAGGACTCAACTCTTGAGTTCAGTCAACAGCCAAACTAATACAAATGTCACCAGCTCTTAAGGCAAAACTCCATTACCAGACATTGAATCAGAATTGATAAACTTAACAAAGATTACGGGGACATTAAAATCCCCAATAATAGGAAAACTAATCCTTATAAGGAACTTGAGAATGATTCAATTACCATTTGAGTAAACTCGGTATCAATGTCAAAACCAAGTCTTGAAAAAACTGATCTCCCTCCTCAACTCGATACATAGTTTTGCCTTTGATCAAATAAATATATGCCAGATGAAATTTTGCAAATTTGTTATGGGGATATCACAAAATTTCCCAAAACTCATCCAACAGAATTTACAGATTCTATGATTTTGCATTGCTAACTCTCAATTTCTTCTTACATTTGTTTACACATCTAGAGATGAATAATAAATCACCATGGTAAATCAATCCACAACAAGATATACAACAGACCAAGAGCCAAAGTTAGAACCGCATTTGTAAAATACATAACACCACTTCTTGCCAAACAAACTTTGTAATCACATTAATTGTCACCATTTTTTGCCATCATAAGCTTGGTGAATTCACCAATAATTTTTTATGCACCGAATAGTTCCTATTGTATGATTTAGATCCTTTTTCTTTGTCAATATTGCAGCAGCAAACAATAAAGAGTGAACAACATGAAACTTGAAAAAAGTAAACGACAAAGAGATTCAAGCCAAGTTATTCGCACATACGAAGCATGGAGGATCCCTGAACTGTTCTTCAGGTGTGACAAGGAGTAAGCACATACTGTGAAAGACATGGCCACATGCCAAAACAGCTACCTCTGGAAGGCTGGAAGACTCAGCCTCTCTATCTGGGGGAGGATTTGCGAGATCAGCCTCGCAAATCCAGCAATTCTGCCCAATTGGTTCACTGGGCGGCTCACTGGGTTCATCATTAACTACAAAAGGCATTTTTCTGATAAGTGATAATGCTACAAAATATGATATTTATATCATCAAACCAGGGCAACAGAACCCAATAAAGCTGTGTTACCATTTATACGGGGATAACGTTTAATGACTTGGCATTTCCGAATTCCCTTTTTGGTTAAGTATGCATTGTTCATGACCAAGTTGACATAAAGTCGAGATTTTTAAGGCTATTTGGTGCACTCTTCCCATTTACGATCTCTGGAGTTTAGGGTCCTAGAGCATATATATCGTTATTGCTTAAAGAACTGAAAAATGATTTCAAAATTCAACTGCATGTGCTTATTTGAGAAAAAATGTTACAATTTATTATAATCAACAAACTTTTTCCGCGCTCCCTATTTGAGGCATTTATTTGAACCATTGTCGGTAGTCTAGTTTATGTTTTGGATACAGGTTTCCATATTTTGATTTAATTCTTAATTTAGAACTATATTTGGTGGTGAAATAGTATCAGATTCACATTTCAATCTCTCAAACAGGTATAGATTTTAGTTTAAGCTTGAACTAATGTATTTGGTGTCAACTTTAACAGAAAAGTATCAAAGAGGAATGTGCTCTCATAAACCAAAGGTATTTGCCAAAAAAGCACTACAGCAGTATTGCTGGCCTGAGCAGGAACTCTTTTCCACTTGAAGCCACTTATTTAGAATATGAATTATGTTTTATGCTTACATTTTACGAATCAAACTAGAGAGTAATGTTTAGACCAACATACCATCATAAGCAATAACCAGCAGAGAAAGGGATCAAGAGATAAAATAATTCTATTCATAGTCTTGGACAACTATGTCCTCTCAGAAAATCACTAACCATACAACTTAAGCACAAGTGTAATTCAGAAATGAATTCATAGCGTGGGTGCTGGATGCATCTAGGATATTTGGAAAGAGCAATTACAAATTGGGAGAGCAAAAGTACAGCAAACCTGAGGAAAATCCATCCCAAACAATACTGTGGTTGTGAGCAGCTTTTCGCTTTGATTGTCATTTAGATGAAAGTTTGGGAGCAAGAGACTTCTTCTCTCGTCAAACCTGGCATGGAGATACACTGATGCAATTGTATAAGTATGACTCATACATCCAGTTTACCTGCGCAAAGCATGGAGCTGCAGTTGTATGCCTACCATTCTTATGAACTGGCGGTGCAGACACTTTGCTGTTTTGAACAAGCTCCCTCTGATGAAATTTACCTAGTTTACCAGCAAGTACAAGGGATAAGGTTAACAAACTTGGCTAGTTTATTTTGAAGTTTGGCAGATATACATTTGTTGATTTGCCAACTATGAGAAATAATCAATACACGAATAACATGAGTTATGACCTCTCGACAAACAAATAAACATAGGCACAACCAATGCTTGAGGATTTGGCTCGATGCATTGCCAAGGGAACATCATCTAAGGAACTTGCATAGAAAAACTCACAACAAACCCGGTTGCTGTTTCGATGAATTTTCAGAAGGGAATGGGCTGATATAGCTGAGTTTCACTTGCAAGCACTAGTCATGTAATCAACAAAGCCCCCAAGTTCATGTAAAAACACAAATAGGTTTCACTTCTCCAATGTGAGAAAAACATCAAACACTAGAAGTACATATCAGAATATGCCCCATTCCCATTGTATAATGAGAAATAAGAATCTCACCCAAACCGTGATGAGATGACACGTCATTGTTCCAATGAATTTGTGGGAGGAGAGTGTCCGCCCGGATCCAATTGAATTGATTCTCATTCACCAATACGGCAATACCTTATTTGAGACTCATACACTCTAAATAGCTTAATCAGTTGCATAATGAAATTGAACCAACCATATCAACAGACAAGAATTACTGTATAAGCTAATAGAAAATATAAAAGAAATCAAATATCGGTCGTTACTACTTACAACGTAGCTGATTCCTTCTCTGGTTTGAGCTGAGGGTTTGATGATGTGGGTCGATTCCTTTGGGTCTTTCATGGTTGCAGATTCAATTACAGTGACTGAGTAAGAAAAACAAAACATTGTTCGAAGCTTGATGAAGGAAAAATGAAAGAAAATATACCCAAAACCCAAGCTTTACAAAGTTTGGGTCAAGCTTTACAACGGGGATATCAAATTAGGTACAAGTTTGAATTTTTTTCCAAGTAGACTAAAAAAATGAGGGGTTGCAATTCGTGTCAAAAGTTTAGTATTACGTTGAATTGCTCAATACAACACGGTAGACATACTAAATAATTGAGTTTGAATTGACACGATTATATAAATAAATTTAGTTCACAAGTCAAAACAAAGAAAAAGGAGAAGAAAGCAACATAGTCCATGATTGAGACAAAATGACACATCTAAGGGGACCTTCACCCCTACGTGGCAACGAAATTTGCATCCAATGTAGTTTTTTTTTAATTTAGAGAATAATTATGTGATCAACCGTCTCTGTCTTTCCTCATCATGTTCTATGGTTGGCCCACACTATTTTTGTCTATCCTCGTCTTGCTCCATGGTCGACCATCATTTGCATGTGGTCGACTTTGTCTGTATACTGATCATCCACCATCTACGCTCCATGGCAAACATTCTGCCCTTATATACTCAAATACCCAGTTCTAGATCGATTTGAAGCTCAAGGCTAGCGCCAGAGATGGAGCAAGAGGAAAAATGGTATTTTGAGGTGAAAATTTTCCCCATGAGCTACAGTAACTTCTGTAGGAGTCTCCCGGCCCTGGAGGAGTGATTGAACCTAAATCACACTAGACTGAAACATAGCATGTGAATCTGAAAAGGTAGCCTTAAAAAAAAAAAAAAACATTTTCAACAGATTTGCACAATAAAAGGTTTCAACTTTAAATTCTACAGGCAGAAACACAGTTTGATGTCATCTGAGAGAAGAGGACCCATAAAAGGTCAGAAATAACTTCTTTTTTCTTTTTTACTTCATATAAATGAAAAGGAGACATTAGGGTGAATAGATAGGATCATCAGTCCTATACACAAAAGAAAGCAAAGAAGTCTCCAAAAGAGGTTATTATATTTATGTACACTTGATTCTTCCATCATGTCTATATCTGCAGGTGATCAGGAAGGAGGAGGTGATGAATGAATGGAGGTATCCGGTAACATGGCTACTGTCACTACAAAATATTCACACCCGACTGGAAGAACGTATGGATTCCAATGATTCAAGGTCAACCGGTCAGTCCCTATGTCAGATGTCATGTGATCGGGACGAGTTGCTGCTGCAGGAGCCACTGACTTTACTGTCTGCCGTTCAATATGCACTATCTGCCCAACTATGTAGCTTGGTCGGTTTGGCATATGGTCTGCAAACAAGGCCACGGATTCAGCAGACAGGTAGTACTTGGAGCAGTTCCTATTGACTGCTTCGTAATGCCCGGCTGAGTTTAGAACAAATGCTGCTATCTCGTGGACTTCCAGGCGACCAAAAGATATCTTTTCCTTGTTTGCCTAGAGCAAAGATATCAAGCAATATAGAGAGGACAAAATCAGTCATGCATATTATCACTGTACAATGTCTGGAATATTAAGTTGGGGGAGAAATAAAGGAACATTTAGGAGAACACATTTACTAATACAAATATGTTGCCAACACGAAATTGACACAACAATCCAATGGTTATAAACTCTGTTGCAAGGACCAGACCAATGATTTTCCGGTAAGATTAGAAGTGAAAAACAAACTACTTGTTCCAACAATTTTAAGCATATGGATAAAAAGACATCTGGTCACAGTAACTCCTTTAAAAGAAGTAAACCACCAATTATCCACACCTTCATCAACCATACATGTAAATCCCAAAAAAAAAAAAACTTATCTACCAATTTATTTTAGTTATGTTACTTAACCACTAATAAACTAGAATAAATGTCAATCACAAGTGAAGATAAAGTTACCTGTTTCTCGAGCTGATGCTTCAGGTATAAAGTTTTAACTAGGTCTTTCTTTTCTTCCAATTCCTTCTTAAGTTGTTCATGCGCAGCTTCAACTTTAGGATACTTGTCAAGCAGCTCTTCACGGTGTCTGGACAAGAACCCAACTCTATCTCCAAGGACACGGATACATTTGCGAAACTCAGCAGTACTGTCATCTTCACTGTCATTTATGGAACTGAAGTTTCAAAGCAAAATAATTTAAATTACAACCATCATCATTGGCATGAACATAACTGGAACTTGAAAAAGGAAAGCTAAAAGAATCAGTATTCACTTTCTCTGGAAAAAAAACTAGGGTTCCCCTTTTTCCTGGTATTCAGTTTATAAAACAAGAATCAATCCCCTTTGATATGAAATATTAACTACTATCATATCAATAGTATTTGGAGAATATGAGTCGAAGACACAATTTTGTTAATGACTTTATGCAGCCACAGCCCCAACAATATTTGGGAAATAACCTGGTTCTTCTTGTTGACTTGTGTATCAAAAACGTTCAAAGATATATCTCACAATTCTGTTATAATAAAGAAAACATTTAATGCAGTTTTCTAGAAAGCAACTTACTTGGCCAGAGATTGAGCTAAAGCACGCAGAGAATCAGCAAAACCAACAACTCCACCAGGAGCATAAACACAGCTTCGAAGGCGTTCAAAAAGGCCACGCATTTTCACAGCAGATGCACGCAGTGCACCATACTCTGAGTCCTTCCGTTCAGCTTTACACAAATTGGTTTGGGCTTCTTCTCTTGAATCATGTAAGGCATTCTCCAGGTGAGCACAGTTCAACTGTCACATAAAGGAACAAATTTTTTTACAATACAATACACAAAGGTAAACTTGAGAATCAATTCCACTCCCTCTGACCCAGAATGAGTTTTAATATTTTACTTCTTTTACTTTTTGTTTAGCAAAAATTAGAGATATTCTGATTAGTGTTTACCTTTAGTTCATGAGCCCTCATCTGATTTCGTTGTAACAAACCCAGTGATTTAACTAGCTTATCATAAGGGTATTATTGGTAATTCATGTATAACTAACTTGACGTAAAGGAAGTGGGACAATCACTTTGGAACAAATTTTTTAGACAAAGAACACTCATTTTGAGATGGACGGCGTATTATGCAAATGTTTATATTAACTCTCATCTACGTATTCAGACCAAAGAGTGAATCCACAAGGTTAATCTCCTTCCTTACTTGTTCAACATAACAATGGAAACCTGTCATTTACTTTCTCTTCCACCAAACCAGGGAGGGAGTTAATGCAACATGCTAATTCAACGATTTCTATGTAAAGCAATAAATAGTTCTTTTGTATCTAATAGACAGGTATTTTCATAGCTCTAAAGAATACATGTGACAACCAATGTTAGCCTCTATCAAAGATATAACGAAAAAGAAAGAAAGTCAAAGAATCCAGCACCAAAGTAAATTAGCAATACAACAGTGAGGGAGAGAAGCATTTATAAATTATATGTTACTGAACTCTTCATGAAAACATTCACAAAGAAAGGGAAAAATGAAAACAACGGTGTTTGACTGCTATTACCTGGGATTCTTCAAGGAGCTTCCGACTCCCTTCCAACTCTCTCTGAAGCAAGGTAACCTCCTCCATAGCAGCCTTAAGTTTAGTTTCTGTTTCACTCAACTTGTTTGACTTGTCTGCAAGTGCACTTTGAAGTTCCAAGACACGATCACCACAAACTTTAGAATGCAAGCCTTGCTCAACTGCAGTGTCATGAGGTGGGGAACCTTGAGGCTCTGGCATGCTCTCAGCAGTGGAGCTGTATGCTAACTGTAGCATCTTATCTTTTTCATCTTTTTCACCTTGCAGTTCTTCACGATGGGGCTCCATCATAGACGAATCCAATTGAAGATTTAAAACTCCAGAGGAATCCATCATGTTTTCATCCACTCCTTCTCGACATCTGCTTGGTTGTCTAGTAAAACGACCATGTTTGACATCCAAAGGATTTGAGATACACGACACCTCGTCCATAGGCTCAGACGTAGATAAACAAGGCATGTGGGATTCACCATCAGCCTTCACAGACAGATGGTCAAAAGCAGAAGCATCCTTATTATTTGAAAGATTCTTTCCTTGCAAATACTGATCGGACAATTTCTGCTCTAATTCTTGAATGCGTTTCTCATATGATACACACTGCAGTTGCTTCGTCCTAAGCATGGACTGGAGATGCTTTCCATACTCATCTTTCAGATGCAAGGCTTCAGCTGTCTTCACTGCAGCATCCTTCAATATAGTATCTAACTTACTATCATCCAACAATTCATAATCAGCTTCAGGACTGAATGAACATATCAGAGCTATTGCAGAAGCAAGTTCCGCTTTTAGTTTTGCATTTTCAACTTCCATTTTACTTGTTCCAGCAATCTCTACTAGGTCATAGCCCTCAAGAAGGTCTCCAGATTCATATTTTTCATGATCATCCACAGGAATCTCTTCAACCTCAGCAGAAAGAGAACTATGATTAGACATTGAAAAGGAACCTTTCATGGTCCCCTGCTTCTCATTCTTAGAAGGCAGTCCGGCCAAATATTCAGGAGCATAACGATCAACATCAGAAATGTCAATATCAAGCAAACCAGTATCAAAAGGAGCTATATTTACATCACACTGGCTGGGAACATCGTATAACCCCATTGATGCTAGAATATCTCTAGGTATGTATAAACTATTATCCTTCAGAAATACCTCCCGTCGCCTGACTTCAACTTCCCTCTTTGTTGCTAGCTTTTCAGCCAACTGTCCAGCCATGCCCATGTACAGCTTCATGGAAGCCTTTCTTCTAACTACTTCTGCAAGGCAAGCTCTATATGCAGGCCCAATTCTGCGGACCAGCTTTAAGTCCACAAACATATCATCCTGACGTACCATTGCCTCCTTGAAAACAGGAAACTGCAATTTAGCATCTTTGATGATGTGAGTAACATACATTATCTTTTGCATGTAGTTATGAACAAAGATGTTCATTTCGTTCTTCTTATCGTTGCAAAAGTCAAGAAGCTCTGAAATTGCATGATCACAAGTCTGCATCCTTGGTAGGTGACTCTTGTCATGGACATCATACATAGGACCCAAGGCTGAAACTGCATCATGAGGACGTAGTGAGGAAGACAATTGACATGACAGACAATCATCCACAAGTTTCTTCACTGTATTTACATCTTTGCTGCATGATAAACATAAATTGTTACTCATTGTTGGCATTGATACATGGGGAAACAATTCAGCAATTACAGCAGATCAAAGCCACATAAAGACATGAAACATAAATTGCAAAGGAACAACCAGAAATTAGAGAAGAAAAAAATATGCAGAAACATATATGGAACACCAAAAATTCCAATCTCAATAAGCAGGGACACCAAAACTATACACTGAAGCAGTTTCTCTCTCAATCCTCAACAAGCACAACTATTCGTCAGTCCCCTAGCAAACCAAATACTGTAACTAACTCCTTAGTCAGCTTAACAAAACCAGATCACAAAATTCACCACTCCTTTTCAGGTAAAATAAAACTATCTATGGCTCAAAAACAGGTCAAACTGGTCCGCGAAAAGAACAGTTACTAACAAAAGGCCTATTAGAAAACTGATATCCAGAAACAAAAGCAATTTTAGCACAATGGGATACGGTTCATCAACCAAACCAACATACTGCTCCCCTTAAAACCAAGGTCAAATATGACAATATATCATAAACATGACATCGTAGAAGCTAAGTTTCTTGATCAAACAGAATACAACCAGCCAATATGAGTCAACTATATGTAGGGAGAAGGTTGAAATGGAATCCTGACACCTCAGAAGTTAAACTGTTAAACCATTTATAAAAAAGAACCTGTCTTCGTGAATTTGCAATCCTATAATATTCCAGCTATATGTTGGGAAAACGGAAAGGCTGAAACAAAATCATATCTCAAAACTACTTGATTTAACAGAATACAACCTACCATTATTAAATTCCACTTTTACACTCCAACTATATCCCATCAACAAATTCCATGCTAAAATATGTAGACAGAAGATTGAAACAGATACATACAGGCTTCATTGACTAGGATGATAAAAGCAAAGATTCAGCTGAATAAAGGTACCTACATCTCCTAAATGAACAAGCATTCAGAAGATGAAAACAAATGCTCAAAGCAGATTGAGAAGGGTACCGACATCTCCTAAATTCCACTTTCACACTCCAAGTCGCACCTACATTTATACATACATACTGATTATCCACGTCAATGCATACAAGGAGGAACACACCTAAAACAGACCGAAGAAGGAGAAAAGCCCGTCACAGGCTGTCCATTCCCGTGACATTGCCCCCACCAACATAAACCAAGCCCCATGCCACCACAACCTTGGAAACTGTGTGACAGCTCCAGCCCACGTGGATCAGACCCAGTTTTGGCCTTTCAAAATCCGTAGTTTTGGGGCCTCCTCAACACTCGTACAATTTTATTTTTTTTGTTGGATAACAAAGAGATGACACTAGATCCAAAATGAACCGTTGGACATCAGGACATCGACAACTAACGGTTTATTAACCACCGCCATGAGAAATTGCGCTTCCCACACAAATAATTATAAAAAATAAATCATTTAGTAATTCAATCCAAAACCATGTTGTGACATTCTGGAGTTACTTATACAAGTGAATAGTCTATTCCTAGGCCCTTTGATTTGCATAACAATTGTTTTGAGAAAAATATAACTCTTAAGCAACGAAATTGGCTTCTTGATAAAATTGAAACCTGAACTAGATTCTAACACACAATTTTGTATCTGATTAGGACATTCTGTCACAAATAAGCATCCACTAAAATGTCTTGGGATGAAAGGCTTGCATGCACCCCTTCATTCGAAATGTTTGTAGTAGATTGTAGGCTTTGTGACAATGTAATTCCCATGAATATCAAAACTACTAAACAGAATTGTGACCCAAACAAAACAAATCAACCCAAACTGATACATATGTCTTAATGATAACTAGACTAGTGAATGAAAAAAGTCAATATGACAAATTCAGAAAGCAAACAGTTGGCTTATCATTTACACAGCAAAGATGCATAAAACTTCGAAACTAATTTTAGTAAATTGTAACCATTCACAATGTATTGGTAATACAGTTGCATTAGAATTAGGAAAACTAACCTCAGAGACTGCATTAGACTCTTTTGTTCATTAATGTAGCGCTGGTGCTCTTTAATCATCAATTCCAAATTCCTAATAGGCAGAGACGCCTTGCTGGAAAACAATTCCTCAACCTTGCGCTTAACCTCACCAAACATCTGCCTGAATTGAGAAACCTTATTCTCAAACTGCCTATGGGAACTGCTACAATTCTCCACCGACTTCCGCAAGTTTTCTTCCTTCACAAAATCCAATAAACTCTTGCGTGTCTCTGTCTGCAATGTAGGATGAAGCTTTATAGATCTCAATTTCTCCAAATCTCTCCCAAAATTCACCAAAAGATCAGAATGAATACGATGCTGCTGTGAATACCGCTTCATGAACTCAGAATAACTTTGGTTAAGTATTCTATAGAACTGATCCAAGTTACCCCGAGCAACCTCCAGTGCCCTCTCTTGCACACTTTGCTCTCTCAAAAGCCTCTCGCACTTTTCATACTTCCGCTGAGTAAGATCATACATGG
>JAYMTE010000839.1:0-15521 GCA_036897545.1 Pelargonium fulgidum
AGGCAAAGCCCAACAGATTTCGAGTCTGTCTCCTTAACCACTCGGACATATCGACGCTTGCTAACTACTTCGAAGTAATCATATAAATAGCAGTATTTCTCTGAAGATGAGACTTTTCATTATTCAAGAAAACGCCCCCCAAAAAAAAGATTCAAAATCCAGCGTTTTCCCTCTCCCTAGAGCTGGAACACAGTTGCTGACACGCAAGAACCCTAAACCAAACAGCACGACAATGGAGGAATTGTACGGGAAAATCGACGCCGAGAAGCTAATACTGTACAGGGACGATCTGTTGGAGGCTCTGAAGGATAGCAGGGACGTCGCTTATTTAACTCAGTGCCTGGAACTTTTCAAGTCCATCCATTTTTCTTCCCTTACCGACTTCGATCATGCCCAAAACTGGTTTCAAGGTACTTTTTTCCTCATTTCTACTTTTTTTTTTTTTTTATCCTTCCATTTTGCTACTTTTGAGTTTTGGATTGTTGAATTCTAAGTGGTACTTTGTGATTGACATTTTGGGCTTAATTTTACCCTAGAGGGTTTCTTTTTGGTTTGGTTAGATGCAAATTGGAGTACTGAGTGTTGGGAATTTACTTGTTTTTGGAACTAGTTTGGTATGATATCTTTTTTTAGTCTTATGATGGGTTATGCTTGTTATGGTTTGATGAGACAAGTTGGGTTCATGAAATATAAATATCTATTTTAGCTAGCCTGCTAGGCTTCTTCGGTTTTTAGGGATCATTGGTGACATCTTTAGAATTTTTATAGTTTATATGATCAGAGTAAAGAGAGTATCTTCATTGGTAATGTTCTCTCTTTGGAGTTTAGTCCTGGAAGCTCAGTGGGACAGTAAGGTTCATTAACAGAGATGTAAAGCGCTATATACATTACCTTCTCACCTTTCTGTCTTGACAAAACCTGTTGCTGCCCCTCAATAAAGGTTCATAAGCTGAATTTTTAGTCAATTCAGAGAAGTTGGAGGGCATCTTTAGGGTTTTAAGTTACAGGTTGCTGAAGGGAAATTTCTGCCAGTGCCTCGTTGACTTTGCCATGTTCAACTCACTATGAAAGGAACTTTTTTTAGAGATGTCTTGGGGACTGAAGTTGTGTTCAGATGATTAAATTTGATTGAACTCCTAATGTATACTTCCTTACTAAAATAGGACAAATTTCTCAGGGCATTAGGTACTTTGTAATCAGCAGTATCTACTTCTTGATATAAATTATAAATGTGTTATAAATCAGCAGTCTCATGTAAAAGAAGATAAGGGTAAATCCTTGAGTAAAATGGTAGTAATACAGATTCACTCATTGAGCCTATTCCCCATTTAAAATGTCAAATTTAAGTCTGGTTCATTGCTGCCTCAGGCTAATAGAGCTTATTTCTTCCTCCTATTGATACTTTTAGATGGCCGTAGATAGGAAGATGTCATATACTTTAATATGATGTTGAACTCAGTTTCCTTAAATGCATGTTGGTTCTGGAATATGAATGCTCTAACTAATGATATAACAAGCAGTTGACAAATTCTTATATGAAACAGAATATCATAAAAAGATAGATGTATGCAAGCAGGAATCAGAGGAGGCAAAATCTGAAGTTCCCGGTGATGCAGAGTTAGAGCTTCTCCAGAAAGAGTTAGAAGAGGAACTTGGAAAAGAATGCTTACTGAAGGAGGAACCAAGATAAGATACTAACTATTGTTTGATACATCAGATTACCATTTTATCTCAGTGATATGTAGTCCCTTTTATATACATCAACACAGTTATAAACAATGAGATCAGTGATGATCTAGATTGTCAAAGGACTTATGTGGAAGAACGAAAGCAAAATCTGAAGAAACTCAAGCAAGACGAGCTGAAGACACTTCAATGCTTTCAATTGACATCTGTTTAAGTTAATGCTATTGTGCTGTTTTAAGCTAGCCCTTTTTTAGGTTCTTGATAGTTCAATTCACATCTGTTTTTGGGTGTTAAATTTTGGGAAACATAAATCCACATTCTCATGGAAAAGCTGCTACGGTAGTGTAGTGGAACTTGAGAGAGAGAGAGAGAGAGAGAGAGAGAGAGAGAGAGAGAGCTTTTAACAATTCGTTGTTATGAATTGATGCGTTATTTGACCTATCAAATCCTTTAAGACAATTTGTTGATGTTGTCTAGTAGGCAGCGAATGTATGCTGAAATTTACCTCCTGCATGAGAGTAAGTCACTAGAGGGGATGCAGGTAACAGACAAGAGTACAAGTATGTAGTGTGTAGATACACATCTACCCTTCACCAAGTGGTGGAGGGGTATTCATTGTGGTTTTGAGGAGGTGTTGCTCCACTTTGATTCTTTGAGAAGGTTGCTTCTGGGCTTTTCGCATTAATGTTGGAGCCCATCAGTATGCACATACATGTGGTGTGAGATGAAATGAAGTAACGTGCATGTTAGACTGAAATGGGTAAGCACATGGCTTGTCTCTTGTAAGTTGAGTGTGCTTAGGCATGCACTTTTGCGGGTTGGGTCACTCAGAGGATATTAACATAACTTCATATTGAATCCTTTGATCTCTCTCTTTCTCTCTCTCTCTCTTCTCTTTTGGAACAAAAATAAAATAAAAAATTAATCATTCTCGGGAAAGGAACGTGTTCATTGATCTTGCAGGAGGATGCTTTCAATGTATGCTTCTCTCACAAGTACCATCCCAAACTTAGACGATGCAAGCAGAATCTTAGGCTGTATCCTTGTTCTTTGAACCACATCTTTATTTATTTTGGTTTTTTGTGTGTAATTGTAATCTGATCCATGGTTATCTTGTATTGTGTCAGTTTATTTCTCCTTAAGCATAATCATGCAGATATTGTTGATAGAGATAAAAAGGTGGTTGAGAAGTTCAAATTTGCCAGACAAAGATGACTGAATTTGATACCTGTAATAGCATTTGGAAGATGATATATTCACAATAGATGCTGGATACTTTTCTTCCATGTATATGATACTAGTGGGTGGATATTTAGAAAAGTTTGTGTGTAGAGGAATATTTTTTCTTTCAGAAAAGTGATTGGATTAGCAATACTGAAGCAATATGTACCCCACCTTCTTTTTTTTTTTTTTTTTTCAAGTGAGGTGCTTAATCCATTGTTTGATGCTACTTGTGATTCACTTTTGTTCTTTATTTCTCTGTTTGTCACTGTGAACAATGACATTTTTTTAATATAAACAACGGGATAGCAGACTGTTACAACCTGTGTTTCTCACCCCCTAGCATGTGACTAGTCTTTTATGTTAAGTGATTACTTGTATCTTTCAGTAAATTTTTTATTTTTTCAGTGAAATTAGAACTCTCAAGAAATCAAATTCTCATTTGAATGCACAGTGGTTGAGTAATTTTCTTTTAATAATTCACATATATCCCAACAGAATGTTACACAGTAGAACTCACAAACATATGGAATGAGAAGCCCATTTCCTCATCTTTATAGTAACAAACAAAACATGGACTGACAATGCAACAGTTGATGATTTGATTCTGAATATACCCAACATGATTTACACTCTCAAGGTTGCATCTCCAACTTGTCTGCAACTTTTTCCTCTGCTGCTGCAAATGATGTCAAATTTCTCCATTCATCCACATAGCAACCTCTGTCCATGGAATTTGCCTTGATACCATATAAGTTGTTATCCAAAGAGTGTGATGATCTGCAAGCATCTGGCACGCGATCGCCTTTGTAAGCATGGCAGATGTAGGAGATAAAATTCCCATAATCCTGCCTCGGCGAAACTACAATCTGTAAGTATATATACATGTGTACAATATTGGGTCCTCTTTAATTTCTTGTACAAAGTACTAACCTCTTGCAGTGCTTGATTGTTCACAACCACCCACGGCACAAATCTGTGCGGCGGGATCAGCTTCGCAGTTTCATTTGCATATTGTTGTTCAAGCTGCATTGATGTGTATGAATTTAGTATCAAGAAGCTTAAAGCAAAAACAAGAAGTAACAAGGAAATGTTAGTATGGTAAGCACTCAGTAGGACAAGTGATTGATTTCACTTGTTACCTCGAGGTCTTAACTTCGAGTTTAAGCTCACTGATATTAAAAAGAAAATGGAAATGTGAGTCTGTGACTAACCACTTTTCCATATCCGGTTTTGTAGCAGTCTTCGGGTACATCACCCAACCTCGTTAGATCGAAACAATTAGACCACTCGTTGATCCTGTTCTCCAATATGAGCCTCTCGATGCAGTGTATAAAACTGAAGTGCCGTTCCTGTATTGACCAACCCGCATAAATTTTCTTACCCAACTCGCTTAAATATAACCATTTTATGGTTGCAAATAAATAGCCTTACCACGTCCGGATAAATGGTGATGGTGCAGGCTTCAATGGCGTTTAGGAAGCATTCGTCTGGACCATGCTGCAAGCTTCGAAACATTATAATAAAAACAATATATGTGCATGTGTGTTGTATACGTGTTGGGCTGAAAGTTGTTTGTGTGCAACAAGACCCAACAACACATAGTAAGTAGGCGTGTTAGGCATTGGAGGACTAAAACAAACACAATACGATTACAAAACTGTGACGACTCTAAAGTGAATGGAGCACAACTACTGAGGGCCCAGTTATTAATAATGGTCAGCAACCCAGACAGAGCAATGAAGAGGGAGCTCTGTCAGCTCATTAATGGCATTGCCAAGATCAGGCCAAGGCCATGTCCAGAGAGAATTGCAGAATAAAAAAATGGTTGAAGAAAACTGCACAAAAATGTTACCTGACAAACGAAGGAGCCGTCTGGATCCAACCAAGCATTGCCCCAAGGAACCAACCTGAGATTGACAATGGAGATGAGACCCAAATCAAACACCTTCACAAGCTGATTCACAATGAAGTCTGCACAGTACGGACACAGAGTCTCATAGTACAGAGACAAAGTAACTTTATCTTCTTCTTGATCATTTGCAGCAGAAGATGGTGAAGATGAGAAACAGAACAGCACAACAGTGACAATAAAGAAGCAGTATAAGTGCTTATAAGCCATTTTTGGTCCAAGTTTATGTGAACATCTCGGATATGAAACGTGTATATATATATATATTTTTTTTTTGTGATGATCTTAGCATTGAATGACCGGGCGTGTCGTGTTCATGGTCAATAAAATAACCTTTGGTTTCAAAGTAACTGTTACTTTTCTATGGGCATGTCACAAGCGATTGTCACTTTATCAGCTTAATTGTTCTTTGAGTAGCTTTTAGACTTTTGCTTTTCTTTTCAGTTACCTTTCTCTTTATGAGGTACTTCGCTTCAACTATAGCATAGACATAGATGCTCACAATCAAGTTTCTGATAGTTCTAATTTCGATTGTGTTCATAGGTTATACTTATAGCCACTAGATTCTACTTGTACCTACATATAATATGGAGGTATATAATTTTGTAGGCCTAGGCCCAAAATATGTTTGGGCCCATACATTGATGTTGGATATTTACTTAAGTGATTGGGCCTGAAGCCCACTAATAAGTGATAAAACCCTGGCAGATGTCGGTCATTTTTTATTTTTTTTTAATAGGAAATGTCGGTCAATTTTATTATCCAAAAAAGGTAAATAAATACGGAGTAAATAAAATATATGTTCCTGAACAATACTCAAGAAGGCATCTACCACCGACCATGTATTGGACCAAGAAAGCGAAGCTAAGCTTCACAGAAAACTACGACGTTTCTTTGTGTTTCCTATTCGTTTCAATTCTGTTTTATATATTTCATCATCATCGTTACAAAATCTGGAAAATGAGTTCTTGCTAAACACAAATTTTTACAGAAAATAAAAGATAGAGAGGAAAAGATGGAAGATAGCGTGACAATAACAGAAGCTGAGAGCATGGTGCAGCAAAAACCTAGCAATATTGAAGAAAAGGAAAATCATGAATATGTTCAAGAAGGAGAAGAGAAGGTAGCGAGTGGGTTCATGAAGCAAATCATCTCTAACTTTGTTTCTGGTGCTGAAGAAGACGATAAAGAAGCCAGAAATGGAGCTACTGAGGTCGCCGCCGGAGATGGCGGCGGCGAAAACGGTGGTGGAGGGCTCATCAACAATATCATCTCCAATTTCTTTCATCAAGCTGAGGATGGCGAAGGAGAAAGAGAAAGCGTGAAGGTTGATGAGGGAAATCAACCGTTGAAGAGGCTGAAAACAGGGGGGGAGGACGGCGGCGGTGGAGAAAATGGCGGAGGAATGATCAATAACATCATTTCCAATATGTTTCATCAAAGTGAAGGTCAGAGAGAAAATGACAAGAACATTAATGGAGAAGAAGAGAAGGTGGTGGAGACAAAGACAAGTACTGAAGCTAACAAAGCAGAGGAAGTTGGCAATGGCGGTGGAGGATTTTTTCCAGGTACTAATTTCAGATCTAATGTTTATTTTTATTCTTAAAATTATATATTTGTGTTTGTTTTATGAGTTGATGATGGGTCATTTTGTGCAGATGATGCAGCTCCCACGTCTGATGAAGCAGCCATCCTAATTCACTCTGTTATTCATGATTGACTAGTTAATTTCATGTAATTTTTCTCCTCTCTTTTTTTGGGTTTATTTGCTTTGGTTCAAATTAGTAATTTCCTTTTCATTTGTGAAAAGAAGATGGAGATATGTCATTCCATGGAAACCTTGAATTTTCAGTTCAAGTTGAGCAATGTTGACGTCACTGTTTTGATCCATCGCGTAATTAACCCAGAAAGCATCAATAAAATCATTCTAGCAACACAGCACAATAGTCTTATTTCAAATACATTACGAGCAATATAGCTCACAAATACATAATATTTTGTTGGAAATATTTGGGTTGCTCTCGCAATTTTACAGAAAACCCACACCTCAACATTCTCCTACTACAAAAAGCAACCGAATATTTCCAACAATATTAATTTCAACATTAATATTCTTATTTTTGTATATCTATATATAGAATTAAAAGAAACTGGGCATGAGTGGCGATGGGCACGCCGTGAGCTGGTTCCAAGGAAAGCTCATCATCTCATTGCTCTCTTTCATATTATTAATCATATTTTGCTGCAAAACATAGTTATTTTCAATCCTAGCCCTCTTCGGAGCTCGATATGGTTGTTCATGAGATTGTATCTCGTTCCTGTCGGGTTCCGAATCCGATTCAAATTCTCTGACATTAGACTCAGATTCCTCGCAGAGTGAAGGCAGTGATGTTGGAGAGAAGGGCTTGTTAGATTTTGTGACACAAACCCGAATTCTCTGTTCATCGGCTATTCTTTCCAGGAATCTTCTTTGGGCTTCGAATTTAAGCTTTAAGCTTTTTTGAACCTTCAAATCAAATATGGAACAAACCAGGTTATACATATACGAGCGCTCAGAATTTCAGTCATGTTTTATTAGCTAAGACTCTGAGCAAGACACAAACAAAATAATATGAGCGGGCACTCCACGCTCACATATTCATTAGGACGGGCATTGTGTACCTCAATTTCATCACTCATTCGACATTGTGCTTCCAGCTGCATCTGTAATGCTTCCTTAAGTTGAGCCGCTCTGCCAAAATTATTCGACCACATAATAAAAATTGAAGAATTGATAATCACAAAATGTATAATTAAAGAGGTTAATTTGAGAGTGCAATATATATATATATGACTCACGATGTTGTGCTGAAATTAGGCAGAATTTCTGAAATGCTTCTCCTTTCGAACTTGTTTCCTGCACAAGATAAATAGCATAATCAATTTTGTTAATTATTTGAAAAAAATTATTATGGAGGGAGGGAGTGTTCAAACTTACTGCTGGTGGACTCTGGAATGAACTTTGAAATCCTATATTTCTGAAAATTCAATAAGAATATATTACAAATCGTGTAGGCTTGTATGTGAAAAGACATCAAGAGCTTACATGAAACACAGAAACAATACGATCTACTCCCCCCCTCCGGTCAAAATTTATCAGTTTTATCGTTGAACTGTAACCCAAAATCATACATTAATAGTAGATTTTAATTTAGTTAGGTGTTTTTCTTTAACTATCATTAGGGTTCGAAAAAAGCGGATTTCCCGTTTGAATAACGAGTTGACAAACATTTAGGTTATTGCTTTTAGATTTTGAGAAAGAAATGATGATTATGTGAAACATCTCAAAGAGTACGAAGATGGAAGTGTCAGCAATTCGTGAGGCGCTTAGATGGTTGTGGTGCATGATTGACAAAAGCATTTGGTCGAGTCTGGCACGTTTCAGGTGGTTCAAGCTCTGCAAGCTAGAGGGAGAACATCAACACCTTCAACCTGATTAAGTAACTAGGTTGGTGGTAAGGAGTCTCGAGATGCAAAAACGATGGTTCTCCAGTTTGTGATTAACATATTACAAGTGTTTCAGGCCCAAGGAAAAGTTTCCAAGCCTTTGGTCTTATGATTTTTCACATAAACAATTTGTCTAGGTAGTTTGACAGTTTTGTTGTCTCTTATTCTCTTAGGTATGCGAATAAAACTGCTTATGCATTAGTTAGATTATCTAAATTGTTGTTTGGGAGGGAAGTGCCCTTCCAAACAGTATTGAGTATGTCATTAATTTCAAATTTTGATGTCAAAAGAAAAAGAGAAGGATACAATCTACCGAAAATACATATTATTTTCAAAGCAAAATAATAATGATCTTACCATGATGAACATGAGCTATAATAATTTAGTGGCTATGTTCATCCATGTTAGTATTTGAAAATGGAAAAATAATGAGAAAAATGGAGAAAAACCTGCAAATGGCTTTTGACATGATAGATTGTGAGTCCTTTGATGTTCATAGCCTTCAAGATACCCTTTGGTGTTGCTCCTGCAAGTAAACGTACATCATCAGTAATTGCATATGAAACAGAGCAACATTTACACTTTGATGGACAAGTGGTTGAGAATTCAGTTTTAAATCTCGGTGTTAGTATGCTTGCTGATAATCAACTTACTGTCAGCACCACCGAGCTGATTCACTGCCGCTTCAAATAAATCATGCAACTCTTGCGTCCAGCGCATCCGCTCCTTCCCGGACCCATCTGATCGACTGCTGGAACCCATATATAATTCAGGTGAGCCTGAGGTTGGTGGCCAAGCAAATGCAAGAATTGCATGGCAATGGCTTCCTCTTGGGGAGAGATGGTTAATATAATTATGGAGCAAGGAACTGTACAAAACCAGGTGTAGCAGTCACACCAGCTAAGGCTGCGATATGCACAAAGCCAAGCTAGCAAGCTCACAGAGATGCCACTTACTGTCTTGTATTGTCGGAAAAATCTAGGTTCCAAAGAGTCCAACAATTTCAAGAAGCTCGTGTTAATTTACGTACCTGTTTCTTGGTCATTTTCTAAATCCAAGAATCTGAGGCCTAGAAAAGAACTAAAAAGTCAAAGCCAGCACACACAGCATAACAATGTCAAATACTATTGTTTATGAATCTGTCATAAATGAAGAGATTCTAATTAATATATAGGTGAACATTGGGGATATGTAGTGTTAAGCAGAGGAAGAAAACTTCGACCCCACTGAAATCATCAGCTATAAACAGACAGACATTACAACTACACGACGACAACAAATTCATTACACGATGATGATGATATTGCTACGCTACTGCTGGTCAGAGACACCGAAGCTGCGTTCCCTTCATTGGATTTACTGACATCTACTACGGTCTGGCCCTTTTCAAGCTGCAAGATGGGCATTTGTACTGCTTGATGCTTTCAGCCTTGGCAGGTGTTATCTTCACACATTTCCCGTGAAACCACTTCTCACAGATATCGCAACCGATCCAAAATTCATCTGCATTGTAGTTTCCACCGCAGCTCCCACAAAGGGTATCACTGTGTTCATCCTCATCCTCCTCGTAAACCTCATCCGCGAGTTTCGGGGTACTTTTCACTTGTCCGTCATTTGTTCTCTACACACAAGAGTAATTCGGTTAATGGGGAAAGAAGCATAGATTTGTTATTGGATACAGTAAAACCAGGATAAATGATGAATGTGTGATTATCAAGATCTCGATTACATGAATGTGTAAATTCATTCCTCTCTTGCAGGAAGTATGTATATATTTGGAAATCAAGGTTGACGCTGCAATCCTCAATAATCTGATGCGATATTATAGCATAACAATAATCATGTATAGATGACATGATGCCACCTGACATATATAATATGCAATCCCCAATCCACTACTATGATTATTTACTAGACTAACTATATGCCTCATTGTCGCTATAGCATAACAACATTCTTGTGTATATGCCACTTGATGATATGTTCTTCAAAGATTAACTTTCATTCTAGTAGATCCAACACTAGCTTAGGTAATGGTAAATGTAGAAAATGAAATGTTTCTAGAATGTCTCTGAAACCTCGCAGTAGGTCAGTAGATTAACAACTTCAAATGCTAGTACAGTCCATCTAACCTTTGTGCTTCCTTTTGACTTGCTTCCACTATCCATGCTGGACTTCTCTTTTATGGGCTTTCTTTCTGTCACAACTTCAAAGACGGTGGGTAGATCATTCATCATGCTAAATAGGCGTTTCCTGTAATTCATGTAACATATATTTACAAAATACAAGAAAGTATAGCATACGAATATGCAAATAAAGAAATTCTCACTATGCCTAAGAACTGCAAATATAAAAAGGGTAAGCTGCATAGAATATTCATTATAACTGGGGGCCTATTGTGCCCAGGACATCCAGTTCATCAGAACTAGAAGCCCTAAACCTCAACTATAACAACAGGCTATGCAATAAACTTCATACTGCCACGTAGAAAAGTGAATCCACATCCTGAGATGCATATGACCCTATACTCAATGTTTGATTGTACCTATAAATGTAAAAACAAATATCCAAGACAAAGGAAAGAAGTGAAGCACATCATAGGATAAATTAAAATATCTTTGATAAATATGCTTACATTGGAAAAGCCATTATGTATATTGGCATTATGTTAATGCTATTAATTGGTTGAATCATTTAGACAGACTGACAGAGACATTGACTGGCTAATCCATCTCAATAACCAGATAGATATTAATAAAACCAAGAACATCCATCAGAAATTCAGAACAGCCCAGAGTCGTATTGTGGCTCAAACTGTTTAGTAAGCATCATAAACTTTCTTCAAGATCTAAGTTCCAAGTTTGAAGAACATTTTGATATCGACCACCCAAAACATGGAGAATCGAAGAGAGAATTACTACTATCATGTCAGGAGAACAATAAAAATGGAGCCTAAATACTCATACCCACGGTTGACCAGATAGTTTGGGTTCCTAATACGATAACGATAAAAGGGAACAAATATATGCCCTTGTAGTTTAGTAGACGGCTTATGTCACTTATATTGCACACCTTATAATTTTACCTATATACTATCCCTAGCAAGTATTACTTGCTACCATAAGTAGTCACTACAACCATGCTAGCCTGGGATAACAATCTCTAATGTAAACTCGCCATCTCTGCAATCCAAGGTTGGAAGCTAACAGTTCACGCTCAAAACACACACTTACACACAGTCATACTGCATTCAAGAGACAGTTTTTCCATATAAACCATATGCAAAAGTATTATAAAGCTATGAGGAAGACAAAGGAAGAGAGAATGCAGATACAAGAAAAAGTAGCCATAAGCCAGGAGTGAATAAATAACTGCCACATTAAACATGATTATGGACCAGTAAAAAGTTATTCCAATTGAAACTTCTAGTTATGGTTATATGGATAGCACTTAGAGAGTCAAAAAGAATATTAGCAAAGATACATTTAGGGAGTAATATTTCAAAAAGTACTTGAAGATGGAATAGCAAATAATGACCACATGAACTTACCATATCAATATATCATGGACGGAAAGTAGCCTAGGCTTTCTATTGGAATGAGTAAAGCATGACACATCACACAAATGCGAGCTCATGAATTGAACTCTGACAAAGTACAGTGGTTAGGTACATCTCTCCAGATTTAAGATTATATTTCTAGAAATTGGCATTCTAGACTTAAGCCCTTCCAGAATGAAATGCAATTATCAATTAATATTGTTGACATGTTCACTAGTACTGCAAGTAGATATCAGTAAACTTGTCAATTACAATAGAAGGATGCAGAAACCACTACTGCTATTGTAAGAAAGCAGGTCTATAATAGAAATGGAAGTACTCCTATATTTCAGTAGATGAAGAAATGGAGGGAAAAAATTCAATAAAAGCAACCTGATTTGAGAAGCCTAATGCAATTTACTTTTTTTCAGTGAATCTGAACATCCATCACATATTGTAAGACCATGACCATTACTGATAATTGGGACACCTACCAGATGGTACAGCAATGGCAGCCAGTAACTGTCCCACTTCTATTGAATGCATTGTATAAAACAGCATTATAAAATAGTAATATAACAACTCAATCCAATGGAATTTGAAATGTATAATCAATTAAATGTATTTGGAACAGCTAACATTACCAACAATGAATGCATGCAACAACCATGCTAATTGCTATACCTTTCGTTGCGATTAAGACGGGCTCCCAGATAGAAAGCCACAGCTAGCAACCAAGAATCACTGTGCACTGCCACCAGAGAGAGCCAGTCCTTTCGGTTCATGCCATCTCTAGCAAAATTGATACCAAGTGCAGGCTCAGGAAGCTCCGGAGGAACTTCCTCTGCTGGTAGAGTTACTTCCCAGGATTCATTTGGATGTCCATAGAGGCACAGATTCTCCTTATCTACAATAACATAAAATAGCTAAGATAAAACACAGGACATAAAAAAATAATAATAAAGAAGCCCTGAACTTTCTTTGATCTCTTAAAACAAGAACACACACATACACAAATACAAGAAAATTTCAAATTTTCAGCTCTATCATGAAAAGAACAGTAACACTCAATGAGATCATCCACAGTATTCAGCAAAGCTCTTTTTGACAGTTGGGTCTAATTTGAAATATGTTAAAGTTCATAACTTGACTTTTGAAATAAAGCCTAAAGAGTACAAAACCCAGTTTTATTTAAATTACCAGGAGAAAAAAAATAAAGAATTTAAACCCCAAGTAAACAAGCAAGACCCAACCACCCAAAAGAAAAAAAAGGTTTAAACATTTTTCAATTTGTCGTTCAAACTAACAAAAAGAGAAAATTAAAATACATTTCCTTCTTGTGTCATTTTAACCTCAGTTCGCAAGTAACCAAATTACACATATCAAATTATAAGCAACACCATCAAAACATCAGAAACAAAACTTGAACCTCGATCTGGTACTACAAAGGCTCACCTGGATCACAGAGTCCATAAAATTCGTCGACATCTGAAAAAAAAAACATTTAGAAACTACGATAAAATAAATAAATAATTAATTAATTAAATTAGAGCATGGAAAAGTAAAATTTAGAGCACCATATGTGAGAGCACGAACTACTCCAGCTCTGCGGCCGCTATAATCTTTGAATATCTCCTCCACGGTTCGCGGACTGGAAGCCATTTCCATTTAAATTCAGAGATCCGTATGTATCACAGAGATTTCGAATCCGAATTTGCAGAGAGGAATTGAATTTTCTGAGAAGAGTGTGAGATAGAGAGCATGAGAACAGATCGAAGAAGAAGAAAGATAAATGCATGTAAACGTGAGGAAGGAAGAGAGCGACCAAAATAGCGAAACAAACAGGGGAAATAGAAAAGGAGTGTCAATAGTGAAACGCCAGTTGAGACATTGCTCCTTCCACTCCGATTGTTTCTAAGATTTGCGGGTGTTGACGAGTCCGTATAGTAAAAGAGAGGTATTTTTTCACTATGTCCACTCCTAGATCTGGTGAATCCGTTGGATGTAACGACAAGTCTGTTAGGCGGTGCGTACGGTAATATTACAGTCCCAAAACTGTAGAGGCTATTTTTGTAATATTCTTTAATTTTACAAATTTAACTGAAGCATTTTACTATTTTCTTAATATTGAAAACTGTGTTAAATAATACTAGAAAATATGGATATGGTCCATATGGACAATCTAGGACTCTCACAGTCACTTTCTATTAATAGAATCCAATGTCTTGATTCTTGTGACTTAATTGCATTTTGAATTTTGAATTCAGTCAAGTTTTCAAAATAATTTCTTTTATAATTCCAAAATATTAAAAATAGTGAGTGAAAATGAAAATATAATATAAAAAACTCAGAATATTTGACTGAATCAAACATTTGTATAAGGTTTAAAATAAAGAAAAATCAAACAATTATACAAAATATGTAGGATTCATTTAAAAGTCAACCCCAAATCACTTTGAAATATTCTAGACCATTTGTCACAAAATTGCAGCCAATCATTTATTAGCCTATTGCAAATAAATAAAATGGTAATTACACAAAATTTCTTTATGGTTTTATTCACAAATAAATGACTACTTAATTTAAAAATTCACGACACATAATTATTCTAAAGTATTTTTTTACGACAATTAACTACCCAAATTTTTTAAATTCAATTTTTATTCTCTAAAATGACTATTATGCCATCCATTTTGTCTTAATTGTCAATAATGATATTATTTAAGTTTGTGAAGACAAATTAATAGTTGTATTACATGATATATGTTTGTACTCACGGGATCAATTTTACTCTTTTGATTATTGTTTCCTTTATAATTATTCTTAGTATGCTAAAACTCATAAGTTTTTCTGTTACCTTGATAACCATTGTCAAATCCTCTATTGGTTATTGAGATTGGGAACCACTTAAAAACCAAATAATGTTAACATAAATTCACACACAATCACATTCATATCCAATTGAAAACTCCACAATAAACAGTCACAAAATTCCTGAAAATTTTTCTTGAAAAATAATTAGAGTATAAATTTAAACTAATATAAAAATACATATCCAATTAGAAATTTATCCTTTTTATTTCAAAAATATATATAAATAACACTTTTTATGAATTGACAAGAACGGTAAAAAAAATTAACATTTTTATATATTCCTTCCTCCATTATTATATTAAAACATAACATTAATATTACGGAGAACAAGTTTCAAAACATATTAGGTATTATTTAATCAATGGTTATAATAACTGTGGAGGGTATAATATTCATTTTAAAAAATAAAAATCATGTTTAAAAATTTAAGATAGTTAATTGTCGTGAACAAATATTTTAGAATAGTTATATGTATTAAATTTTCAAATTGGGTAGTTGTGTACAAAACCAGAAAAGGTTTGTGTAATAACCCCTAAATGAAATAATATAAGTGGCTGCTCATACATAGGCTTTGGTACGGGTAGCCTGGTAGGCAGATGTGTGTAAAGTGTAAACTAGAGCAAACAAATTGGATCCTTTTATAACCGACCCAAACCCGAAATTGCAGTCTCCAGGGTAAATGAACTGTTCTGTTGTTTACATTCTTCAAGTAAAATGGTTTAATGATATATAAGAGAAATAAACGACCTGACTACATGCAAAATGCATTTTGTAAAAAAAAAAAACATCACAAAAGACTAGAGA
>JAYMTE010000840.1:0-15505 GCA_036897545.1 Pelargonium fulgidum
TTACTAAATACATGTAAAAATACATGTAAATAGAATATATGTATGAATCCTCCTCATTACAAAATAACATATTGCAAAATCTCCACCAAATTATTGCTTTTTTTTTATTATATATTATTTATAAGAAATTATTGTTATTTTAATTCCCAAATTAAGCGTCACCGTTGCCTTTTTATTTATTCAATTTTTTATTTCTTACAATTCTCTACAAAATCCATAATGTCATAATCATGAGCCACGTGTCATACATCGAAGACAACTACATTACATAGTATTTTATATTAAATTCCAATAATGTCCTCACAAGAAGGTCTCTCAAATAGTATGATTTTGGTATTTTCTCGAATCTTCACTGAGCTCCATTACTGTTGGCTCTAACAGAGATTCCAAGCCCAGACGCTTTTTCCACACACTCACACCACCGAGTCGCATGAAATGGTACGGTCTCTTCCCAATCTTTTTATTTATTTAATTTTTTTATGGTCTTTGATTATTCATAATTATTATAGCTTTTTTTGTTGCCTCTGATTTGTTATTGCATTGTTAATCTCTGAAAGCTACATGGGTTTGAATCTGTTTGTGATGTCGATGGTTTTTTGCTCAAAGTTGGTATTTTTATGTGTGTGGTTGTTGTATTTTATTTGGGTTTTGTTGGTTCTTAGCTTTGTGAGTTCAACAAAAGGGCAAGTTCTGAGTTCAGTGTGAGTGTTAAAAGTTAGAGAGAATTTGGTGATAGTTTGGGGATAGACTCGATGAAATTTTGATTACATTGATGGATTGATGGGTTTATGTGGGATTTAATTGTAATAGAGCTTTGGTGTAGTGGCATTAGGACTCATGAGTGTTGGAGATTTTGGATGTATAATCTCGGAAGTTCATTGGATACGGCATTAAAGGTCTAGCATTGACAAAACGATTTGGATTGTTAGTATCTAAACTTAATTTTGATTGAATTTTGGAATGATTTTGTTGCATTAGTTGATTCTATGTGTGCGAAGGCAGTTGGATCTTCAAAATAAACTTGGGGTAGAATTAGGATTCTGTACATGAGCGTTTTGTTATATGAACTACAAGTATGTGATTGATTATACCGGATAAGGACTGTGTGTTTTTCTAGACATTATTGACGAGCAATATATTAAAATTTTGAAGCATTTGCATGCTTTATTGCATATAGTTTTGGACAATATCTTGTTCGTTGGTGTGCTGAAACAATGTATGTTCTATTTTTCTCAACACAATTGTTTCCTGCTATGCGGATAGTTTTATGATTGGTCTTTTACTTTACAAATTACAGAGTACTGACTAAAGGGGGATGGTTTTCAGATCCAATGACAATGGAAACTAATGGTAGTAATCCTAGTTCCGACAACCACGATAATCAGCCTTCAGGGAATGCCACTAGCGCCAATAATAAAAGTGTCAGCAATGAAAAGTCCAATGAGAAAGACGTCTTTGTTAATCATGGTATGCTCTTATTTAAAACTACACCTTGTTTACCAGGCGAACACCGTAAGTCGTATTAATAGTAAAACAATAACTTGTTCCAGTGGAGCCTATTCTACGTTTCGAAGCCCGACATGTATTTTTACTTTTTCCTTTCCTCCTATCTATTCCCAAATCACTAATCTTTGTTTTGTGTTACCGACACATTAACAATTTGTTTGTGGAAGCTATTATTTGGGTAGCCTGAATTATGTAATTTTGCAATTAAATTTAAATTATGACAAATATCGGAATTAAGATAGCATAAAGTCATGGTTTTGTGATGCACACTGAGTTAAATTTTCCACAAGTTATGACCTTAGCTTACTCCTTCGGCTCTCTCCAATGAGCGTAAACTAATACATTTACTAACATCTTGCTAAACAGTAGTTGAGCAATCTTTTTTATGCCTTTTAAAATAAAAGTGTTCTTTTGAGAATGATGTGGATTACATTTTGATGCAGCGGAGATAGCTTGGCATGAGAGAAGGAAAGAGTGGGTTGGGGATGATTCTAAAAAGTTGCGAATAATGTCACGAGAACCAATTATGAGGTACATCTTAAGTTTATGTACTTTTATTAGCATGGTTTTAATGCTGATGACAGCATTGGTTCTGTTGTTCACTGCCAATATTTTAATTCTTCAATTCAACTTTTGTCCCATTTGGCTAAGAAAAAGAAAAAAAGGAACTATAGTCCCTACATAAGTGACAGCCAATAAACTTGAGGAATCTTGAAGTTTTGTGTGTATTTATGTGAATATATCTAGATGACTTTTATGACACCCTGACCATGTGTATTTTTCTTCACCGTGATTGCGATGGTTACTTGAAGCAAATATGATCTGAAAAAAAAGTTGCTCCTTATGATTCGAGGAAAAGTAGGAAGAATTTTGAAAATGGAAAAACATTGGAAATAATTATAAAAAAAAAAAAAACTTCAGGTTGAACCAAGAACGGTTGGAATGAGATGGGTTCTTGAGAAGCTAACTATTATCTTATTGAGACGATCATCATAGATCGTTATCATTAGAAGCCATATTGTCTGTGCGACACCTTGCAATTTGATCTATTGGAAAATTAGCATCAAAGTTGCGAGCAATCCATTTTTGCATTACCTTTGTGAAGCTTATAGACATATCTCAAAAATTCGGGGACCCTGTTTAGAGTCGAGAGCTCAAGTTCTTGAAAGTTTATTTCATATTAGTGAAATTTGAAGAGTTATTGGACTAGACTTTCTTCTTGACTAGGGCTCTGGGTTACCTTTTTCTATGCATAGTAATCTTTTTTTGTACCGGGGAATTGTAACAGAATAGGTTCTCAGTTATTTTATTTAGTATTATTTTGGAGAATAATGGTGAAATCGTCTTGCGCAGTTGGACAACGACTTATGAGGATTTGCTTTTGTCTTCTGAGCCATTTTACAAGCCTATACCATTAGCTGTAAGCTCTCGTAAATGGTTACATGCTCTCGTGACTTTTGAGCAACACCGATGACAATGTAATCACTTGTTCAATTTTGCAGGAAATGGTGGATTTTCTGGTCGACATTTGGCAAGATGAAGGCCTCTACGACTAGAAACTCGAGATATCTTGTGAGCGGTTAGAATCTTGCACTGTTTTCTTTATGCAAATTGTTGAAAATGAAGCTAAGTCCACTGATAATATAGAATTTTATCGACCATATATTGAGTTACTCTGAACAAGAATCATTCGGTGTATTTTTAGCTTAAAGTTGAGTGGTTTCTGGAGAAAATGTGAATCTCATTGTAGGTTTTATACATTTATCCGCTACTAGACATTGACACATGTAACTGATAGGTTTCTGATTTATGAGTACTAAAACAATATGAATCTATGTTCAGTCTTGGATATTCACGTCTCTTTCCTTCTTCAAGAAATGCAAAACATTGGTTGAGCTCGAATCAAACTTTCATTATGTAACAGGACTTACCTTGATCCATGCATGATTTAATATTCTTCGTACAAATTATATTATGTTCTAATGTATGTAATATTACAAAGAGCTCTCAACATACTCCAACAAGTGCGAATGAGAGCAAAAACGAACAAAATAATGTATGTTCTCAGTTTATTTGTTCCAATTTGAACTTTTTTCGTTTTGGATTCAGATTTTTCTTTACAAATTTGAATCCAAACCTAATCAAAATTCAAATGACCTCTGCTCATCCATTGGAAGACATCAATGTTTAAAAATGCTCAACACAAATCTTGACTTATATGTAAGAACATTTACCATTAAATAACAATTGTTTTCAGCTTTTGTGAACGTAGACATTGATATGTTACTCTTCATTTCAGCTAAAATACGAACTAGATTGCCACACAAGCTCAAGAAAAAGAAAACATTGTTTGTGTTCAAGATTTATGTAAAGTCAACTTAGCTAAAAATACAACTGTGATAGCTTTGAAAATTGGAGGGTTTTTTTGGGTTAGCCATGAGCTGATGGTCAAAGTCAACGGAGGCTTTGACTATTGACCTTGACATTTTGGTAGTTTCCTGGCGTCGGATTGGGATTCTAAAATCAACAATTATCTTTTTGGCCCTTTATGTTTAGCTATATTCATTTTTGTTCTAAGTAGGGACAATTTTTTTTGGTTTTGTTGTTGTTGTTGTTCTAAGTATCCAATTCTTCAAACATAATTAAATTGGAGAGAAAATAGAAATAAGAAAAGAAAGAAGTGAATTAGACGACACGATTTGCTTATGAGGATGTCGACACATTCCAATTATCATCAGGTCAACACGACTTATTTATGAACGGATCGACGTGACTTGACACAACTAATCAATTTAAATATTGGGTTCAAAATTGCACAATCCAACTCGTTTAAACATGATATTAACCATATTCGTCTCTCTTAACTTTTTACACAATATGCCAACTATTTTACATTTTCGCCCTTATATTAGTCGGATAATACGGATGAGACGAACACAACTCGATTGTTATTTAGTTGCTCAACCTAATTCCGATTAAACTAAACTCAAACCTACTCAAATTCGTAGTATGTCAGGGTTACGACCAAAATTGCCAACACTCTATTAGGAGTGTCAATTCTTGTTCACAAGTTGTGTTGTAAGTTTGATATTTTTGTTAAACAGGTCAATCCGAATCGAATAGTTTATTAATTGAGTTTGTTCACGTGCTCGATCTACATAACTCATACAACTTATATGAGTAATTTCTTATGGGATATGTTTGAAAAATTATATTTTTATTTCATAAAAAGTTGTTGACTTGTTTAGTTAAACTAGTTAGCAAATTAAATATGTTCGACGCTAACACAAATTGATTAAGTCAATCGACACAAATCTGATACAAAATTGAAGTCAAATCTACTTAAATTTGTGTTATTAGGAGGACCCAAGTTAATAGTGCTAACTGTTATAAACCTTAACATGTTTGCACAACTCATATAAACCCATATAAAAAAACAAAAACAAAACAATAATAATAATGCAAAGAAATAATACTGAAATCCATAGCATATAGACAAGAGAAGGAAAGAAACAATTTTTTCTCTGGTTTCTTAGATAAACAATCTGTGGCATCCATTGAATTTTCCATCCCGTTTCGTTTTCTCGGAAAAATAATTTTGCTATTTGATTCTCAAGAGAATCGAAATAGTTGATAAATAGTTCTTCCTCCACAGTGTTGCTCTGCAGAGCTCGCAAGCTTTCTCTTCCAAATCTCTCTCTCTCTCTCTCTCTGATTCGCAGAGGCCGAGTTACAGTTCAAAGGTGAATTTCACTTTATTTTCTGAATACCCATTTGTTTAATTTTTTCTAAAAAACCTCAAATTTTGGGAACCCATTTGCTTAATTTACAGGATTGCACCAATCTATGGAGATTTAAATCCATGAGCTTATTTATCATTTTGTTTTTGATGTGTCATAGTCAATGGAGATCGATAAAGCAATCAGAGAAACTGATGATCGAAGGCTCAAAACCAAATACGATAACGCCATCTATGTGATTAGAAGAGCTCTTGCTCTTTACTCGTGAGTGATTTCTATTCTGTCTTGATTATTTTTTTAGTTTTTGGTGTATATTGTGAATTGGGTTTTGATTGGAAATTTGGAATTAGCATTCTGTTTGTTTGCATAGATTTCAGATGTTGTATTTGTTCTGAGAAAGAAAGGGAGGATTTATTTGTGTTAGGTTCAGTTATTAGCATTTTTAATTGTTGATATCTCACTTAATGGCACATTTAAATTTCCTTGATGGTTAAATATGTATCATAAATTAAGGACAAAAGGAATAGACAGATATGGATCTGCTGAACTGTTTTAGTTGAGATTCAGTGATTTGAATCTTAACAGCTGTTGGCTTTGTTTTGTGATCGTCACTGCTTTTTTGGCTTGTTGCTGTCCTCGCTAAGATTCATTCAATGATTTTCCACGTGTAGCTCATCTTTGAATCGGTTTTGCATTTTCGCTAGAATAGGTTGTTGTGATTTACGAGGATAAATTGTGGACCAAAATCCTATTTGAAGGCTGAATCAGCATTGTAGGGTATCCGGTTTCTCTGCCCACCTTGTGGATGCAGACTATCTTAACACTTTAAAAGGGTTATAGTTGTTATATTGGTTGAGTTGGACAAGAAGATGAAAAATGAGAGATAATATTCTTCCCAACATTCCATTTTTAATATTTGTGCAATACAAATGAAGTCAGTAATGCCAAAAGTTGTAATTTTGGGGCACACAGATCATTATTTCCGTGAAACCGTTACTCTGCAAAAAAAAATTGCCTGAATATCTACTGAACATATAACATTTTTTATTTTATAATATCTATTTGAACCGATTTTGTAGCTTCCCAGGCCTGAGTTACATGGTTGTGGTTTCTGTTTTTTTGATCACCCTCTTTTCAGATGGTCTAGGGTGGCTAAAGGAAACAATCCTTTACCAACTTCTTCAACGAAACTTTCCTTGCTCAGCTGATATATGTTATCAATAACATACATAAATAGTGCAGTTGGCAAATTCAAAGTCCAGATCTTCTTTCGTTACAAATAGTACATAAGTTTTTTGTTAATACATGTTAGGGAAGTGAGAACGCGACTTCTTAGACCCTAAAGTACGTCACTTTTCTTCCTTGCCTCTCAAAAATTAAGAATATGTTTAGAAGTTTGCACGCGCTTCCTTTTATTGACCCTTAATTATTGGCCGTAAGTTGAATCAATATTATTGACTGTGATCATGTAGACTCCTAATCATTGTTGTCAGAGATAAGCCTCATTTTCATATAACTTGTTTCCTTTTCTGGTCAATTTGAGCACTAGAAAAGGTTAATTAATTGGACATATCCTTTTGGTCATTTATGTGCTCCAGCTAAGTTTTAACTTTGTACTTGGGTGTTTGAGTTGGCTGGAAATGAGATGGATTATATTAAAGTTGAGTATTAAGAACTCACCTAGAGGGAAAGAAACAATAATTAATTGCAGGAAGATGAAATATGCCGTGACTATTTATGTTACAGGAAAAACAATTGAAACACACCAGATAATGTTTTTATAATGACACATATATCCATTTTTTTGGTCTTTTTCTTCAGTTATGAAGTTCTCGTACTGATGTTTTATTTAGAGGGCAAGACTGATTCTTCAAGGAATCATATGTTAGCTCCCAGCCAAGAAGAGGATGATTTAAGTTCCACACATCAGTGCCTACCTAATATATCTTAGGAAGAGGAGGGTTCGTTGTAGATCACTTGATAATTTCCATTCTGTGCAGAACCAACTTGTACTCAAGTAGTTTCAGAACTACGTGTTAGATTTTTGGTTTGTTAACATGATTGGTTTTAAAACGTTAAACAATCTTGCACGGAATTTAGTACTGCTTTTGTTATGCCTTAACTATTTGCAAGTTGCAATAATAGTAACATTCGCTAGACTTTCTAAATAGGTCTTTTACTCTTTTCATTGAGCCATGTCATGATCACAATTTTTTTTATAATCCAACAGAAGTGTACTGATTTTGCAAATTCTTTATTTGTTATAACAGAATTGAGGAGGTTGCTTTCAGCTTCAATGGAGGAAAGGATTCAACTGTAGGTTTCCACGTGTGTTTGCTTTTAGTAATTTATCAGTAATCCTTTGCTTCTTTGATATTGACAATGAACTTGGAATCAGGTTTTGTTTCACCTACTTAGGGCTGGCTACTTCTTGCATAAAGAGGAGCAAAGTTGTTCTAATGGGAGTTTAACAGATTTTCCAATTCGAACTATATACTTTGAGAGCCCTTCTGCTTTTACTGAAATCAACTCATTTACTTACGATATAGCCAACACGTAAGAAAATCTCCCTTCTTACTTTTGTGCCCTTTCTATATTTTTGTTTATGCAGGGTGGTAAGAAACTCTAATTACTGATTGATTTATTCCTATGTGAGCAGATATGGTATGCAAATGGATATAATTCGCTTAGATTTCAAAGCTGGTTTGGAAGCGTTACTGAAGGCTAAGCCAATCAGAGCCATATTCCTTGGTGTTCGCATTGGCGACCCTACTGCGGTATCTTCATTTATTTTTTGTTCTTTCTCAATATGATTGTGTCTTTGCTACATATTTTTCTAACTTATAGAATATCTTCAATTCTTCTTTGGCATTCTGGTTGAACGACAGGAAACAAAAGTTCCTTACCGATATATCATCTCTGATTTGCAGGTAGGCCAAGAACAGTTCTCTCCTAGCTCACCCGGATGGCCACCTTTCATGAGAGTGAATCCCATCTTAGATTGGTCATACAGGTCTGTTTGTGTTTCATAATGTGTCTCCGCTAGCAATTTTCAGTTTAGCAAATGGAATGGTGCCTCTTTATTGTAGAGTTGTCTTTCAGTTGCCTTGTAGCTTAAGAAAAGGAAGCCGACTATCAAAGTATTGACATTTTTTGCTCTTCGTCAGTTGCGTGTGCAACATAAACAGATTGGTCTGGTCCTTAATGCTTAATGCAAATAGTTTCTTTTTTTACTTTCTGTCTTGCCCTAATAATTGCTTTGCACTAAAAACTAGAGAACATTATCTTGGACATAGGTAAGGGTAAGACAAGTTCATTTTATCTTTAACTCTAAGGACTACGGATCAAATTTGTTTTACCACTGTTGCATGAGTAATCTCTATCTTTTGAAGAGATGTTCTTGTGTTATTATCTAAAACTAAAATAATTACTCCATAATGTTAATTCATTTTTTTCTGTTGTCTTATTTATTGTTATAAATACTTTGGCTGTCATCTTTCATAGCATCTTTCGTGAAACCTCGATAATTAATTTAGTGCATAGTGCAGACAAAAGTGTTAGTCAGTCTGAATGCTACTCCTTACCCACTAAGTATCGTGCCAAGTTTAAAGCCACATTATTGCTTGGGGTTATTTCATTATTATGATTATTTTGTTCGGGAATGTGAATTTTAATTGAGTTTCTTGACATTCTTGTATTTTTTCAACAGAGATGTTTGGGCATTCCTTCTAACTTGTAAGGTCCAGTACTGTAGCCTTTATGATAAAGGGTAATAATACTATCTTTACATGAGTTGTAAACCATTTCACTGCTCAACTTACTCGGCGAAGGCTTTGCTTTTCCTGATGTAAATACTTACCACATCCAGTTGGACTCAAACTGAGGTTCTTCTGGCATTGGACAATTTTGATTTAATATCTTTTGATTTTGGATTAACACAGTTACACTTCGATCGGGAGCATATACGACACAGTTCCAAATGCATTATTGTCCATACGCAATGCCTCTGCAAGCGAAGAAAAATTTAAGCCAGCATATTTGCTTTCAGATGGGAGGTTAGAAAGAGCTGGGAGAGTAAAAAAGATGTCTACTCCAGTTGTTAGCAATGGCCTGGACAGTGTTGGTTCAAATAAAAACAGCATCCTCTCAGGCTCAATCATCGCTGTTGGGGATGAGATTCTGTAAGTCCCTTGTTAATATTACACAACTTAGGCAGTTAGTATTTAAAGAACATTCTTCATCTTAATCAAATTATCATGCTTTTGTTGGACTATCATTCTATACAATTTCATTAACTCTCTCCCTTACCCAAAAGATAAGAAAGTAAAAAAAACGTTTATTGTTTTCAATGGGCTGTTCTTTTTTGTATTTACTGTAGGTCAACGACCCTTTTCTTTATCATCATGCGTTCTCTTTTTATTATTCCGCAGCATTCTTTTGTTATGTTGGAATTGGGCAAGTCATTTTTGAGTCAGCATTCCATTACGTCAAGATTACAGTTAGAGGCACTAGTCGTCTGAGTTAATTATTTCCACTAAAAAAAAATACTCATTGCTGAAGTTTCTCGTATTTTTTTATCTGTTCCATAGCTCAGGTTTGGCACTGTTGAGGATCAATTGGGACATTCTTTATGTAGAAAGCTCCATTCGATTGGTTGGTCAGTAACACAAACTGCTGTAGTCCGAAATGACGTAAGTTGTTATTTATGAAATTCAGCATGGTGAAAATGTAACAGTATAATACCACCTTGTCCTATATACATATCAGATTGAGACCTGCTGTTGATGAGTGTTAAATGATGCATGGAGTTACATGGGTCTGCATATAATGACATCACCTCACATTTCTGTTGAACCAGGTAGATTCAGTGGCTGAAGAAGTTGAACGACGCAAATCTACTAATGATATGGTGAAAATCCTTCAAATATGCTTAAGAACTCATGTAGTTATGAGTTTCCTTTCCTGCGATTTATCTTATTCTTCATTGAATCCTGGTAGGTTTTCATATATGGAGGAGTAGGACCTTTACATTCAGATGTCACTTTAGCAGGTGTTGCAAAGGCTTTTGGCGTTCGTCTGGTGCGTATTTTATTTAAAGTGACTTTCAATTTATTATTTTGTAACTCCATTTGCTCGTGCAAAATGATAGACATTTTGGATCATTTAAACGGAGTATGTAATTTATTTGATGCTCCATTAAATTTCAGCTGCTCAATTGTCTTACATATAGGCTCCAGATGAAGAATTTGATGAACATCTTAGGCATCTGATAGGTGATCAATGCACTGGCGATAGGAATGAGGTAACTTGATGGCAAAAATCATTCACTTCTGAAAATTTTCCATTCCTGTTTGTGGTATGCATCATTTTAGGTACAAGTGACTGTATCTAACAGCTTGCTTGATCAAAGAAGATAGGAAAGGATCAATCTGGAAGCCAATCCAATATGCTATAATGATTAATGCTCGTTGTAGAAATATAGTATAGTTCTTAATGGTAGTTTTTAATGATTTCCCTAAGGGTAAATTTTGCTGTTCCTTTTTCGATACAAATCTATGAGCATTATATGTTTTCAATTCACTCTTAGATATTTTTCCTTTTGTAAACGAGAAATTGTCAGTAAATCACTTTGCTTGAGCTTTGGTCTATAATTTACTCTTGGTTTGGAGTTGAATGGCCGTACTTCTGTTGGATGGGAAAATATTAAGTTTTAGAACCACGCATGAAATTTTCGTTGGGTATACAGAAGGGTAGGTTTCCTTGGATATTTTATGCTTCCATCATTGATGTGTCCAAGGTACTAGATTAGACTAATGGAATAGAAATACTTTAGTTCAACAATGTTTCTTCTCAATCTTTTGGCTATTAGTTAGTATGTTTTACATTGTCCATTTACTTTAACTTTTTCTTATGTACTGTCTAAATATGCAAATCTGTCAACTTTTAGTTTATCTTTCACATTGTGGCTATGGTACTATTAATTTAATTTCGTCTGTGGGTGTTTCCTTTTCAGATGGCTCAGTTGCCTGAGGGTATCACTGAATTATTACATCATGAGAAGCTGCCGGTGCCTTTGGTGCGTATTTGGAAGTTCATGCGTGATTGCTAAGTTTCTTTGCTTGTGAAATTTGCCAAAATTTGAAAACTAGATTGAAACAATGGACAAACAGAAGTGTAGGAAAACCAATGTCATCTGTTTAGATGTTTTGTTATCTTCTAAGTTGAGCTGCTCTGTTCTCTATTTGGCGATTTTTCCATACAATTGTGCCGCATAAAAACGAAGAATTGTATGTTGGATTTATATTTGATACTGTTAGTGTAAAAGATCTTTACATGTGCAGTGCACTAGCTTTTGCCACCTCATTAAAAATATAATGCGACGTATGACTCCGACCCTCTCATGAATTGTCCCTGGTTTATACCTAATTTATGTATGCATGTCAGTGCCTGTGTAAAGATTCTCTTAGACTGAGAAATATATATTTTTTCTGATAAGAATACACATCACAAGTTCGACATGGTAGTAAATGAGGAACTAATACCGAATAGCTTATTGTCTCAATTTGCCTTAAATGACGTCATCTTGTTTTTGTTTAATTTTATGTTAACTGTTCTGCATGACTGATCTAGTTTTTATTCCTTCATCCTGACTAATCCTTAGACATGTATGTCATTATATATGGATAGATTAATAGTTCAAATGACTGAAATCCCACACTTGTCTCTTGCAGATCAAGTGCCATAATGTCATCGTTCTCAATGCAACAAATGTTACTGAACTGGACGAGCAGTGGAACTGTCTGATCGAATTAACAAAATCAAGTGGGCTGCTAGTGCTGACGGAACCTTTTGTGTCAAGTCAATTGACAACAAATCTTTCAGAGGTATGTGTTCCAATGTTCCCTATCATTTCAATTCCCTTTATTTTATGTTTATGATATTCTCTGATGGACGAGTTTGCCGCCCTTTGTTTGCATAGAGAGTAGGACACAGTGTTACAAATTTTAGTGGAGGAATGATATGTTAGGCTTCTTCAATCCTAGTGTGGCTTTATGAGTGAACAGGAATAAAAGTACTTGCACCCTCATGTGGATAGTTTTGATATTACGTTACTGAGGATATTTCACACACACACTGACAAACACACACACAAACATTAGATAAAATAATTATGCTGTATAGAAATGGTTTGGCCAGTATCATCATAGTATAGTAAAGTATTTCCAAGTAAAACCCTCTTCTGCTTAAGATTGCATGGACATTAGCACCTTTATTTGTATCTGGTTTTATAAAACTAACTTGGACACTTTGCACCCCAATAGTATCCCTTCTCAAGGATAGAATATTGAGAAATCGGGGTCTTGCATGATAAGCTCGTTTTTCGCATCTTTTACATATCGTGCAGAAAACAACACATTGTTTGAGATTAGGGTCAATTCTGATTTCACAATATATAATATGATTCAGTTGAGGTTGGGCTTTGCAGGGTTGGGTTGAGTGTCCCTAGGAAAATTACAACCCCGCATGACCCGTACATTCTGTATGCAAAACTTGAACCCAACCCATGACCTAAAATCCGAACAAACCCGACCTCATTTTGTGTTGGGCATTCCCAACCCGAAATCTGAATTGCCACTACTTGCGGTAAAGTTGCTGGCTTGTGACCCTGGAGTCTCAGGTTTCAAATAAGATAAAGTCTATCTGCAAAAGCCGGGGGAAACTGCGTACTTAAATAACCCTCCCAAATCCCAAAATGGTGGATGCCTCATGAACTGGGCCGCCCTTTATAATATGATTTAATTGAGCTGCCTGTTGTATGCTCCTTTATGGTCTAGCATTAATTGTTGTTTGTGTTCCTTCACATGCAGGTAGAAACTGCCCAACCTCTATCAAAGCTTAGTCTAGAGTTTCCAGATCTTTACATTGGTAAGAGGATTTATAATCTTGTCACCAGGATATGAATATATTTCTTCTTCTTCTTCTTCTTCTTTCTTTTTTTTTTTTTTAACTAATCGCATCTTCCCTGTGCAACTTGAAGTCTGTTATCGCAAATCTAGATATGGACCTCTCATAATCAGCCTCGAAGGAAAGGTATTAGAGCGTTTCACAAATGTATTAAGCTTTTCATTGTTTCACTTGACCGCCGATATAATCTCTCTTTATAAATTTGATGCAGGACAAAGCAAGAATTGAATCAGCTGTAGAAGCATTGCAAAAGAAGTTCCATTCAGGGGCACTGTTGGCTATAAATTGAATCGTTGGTTCTGCTCGTCTTGAAGCGTTGTTTGCATAGCTCAAGAACACCGTGGAAGCTTATTTATTGACGCTATTGGCTGCTCTCAAATCCCAATATATGGAACGGAAAAAAATCGTTCCTATTTGGATGGTGGTTGGGAAAGGAAAGAACCAAAAGTAGGCTCCATATTTGAACTTGGTATAATTAAGAATTTGTAGTCCCTGTGAACAAAACAAATCAGAAAATGACGATATTAAGGATATTGTGTTATTATAGCTCTGTTCAATGCTACAAGGTTGAATGGCTGATTAGGTGATTCTTTAGATTAGTAGCTATTATTAACTTGCTCAGGCAGGAGATATTTGTCTTTTGGTTTCCTGTTTTATTATCATATTGTAACAGGTTTCAATGTAATTCAAAAACCATTTAATTTAAACGACGTGTTTTTGCTTGTTTGAGTCACCTTGATAGGCCCGATGAGTTTTATTTTTGAGTTACATTAGATCTGTCATAGAGAATGCGCGGATCTTTCAACCTCTTGTGAATCGAGTTAGGATCATTGGGCAAGCTGGTTTTTCATCTTCCTGGACACTATTACCAGTGAGAGAGTTGGCAATTTGCATTGAAACACAACACACAAAATTAACGCGAATGAACGGCCTTCAAAACACACTATTAATTAGTTGTAATGTAACATGTAGTATGTATAACATAACATGTGAAATGTGTTAAATAGTCCTGTGTTAAAACATGTTAGTTATAATGCCCAAAATGTATTGGGATGTGTCAATCATGTCCATTCATTAAGTTGATGTGTTAAACATTAATTGTTCGTGTTGGTGTGTTCTTTCAGCACACGACACTCATGCACAATTTGATAGCTATGATTTATCCCATTGTTCTGATTTGGGGTCAAAGCTAATCCAATGGCATAAAATTTGATAGATCATGGCCCAAAACTAAGATTCTCAGCTTGTAACACAATGATTTAGGAACAATGAGATAATCCAAAACTCATGATACGATGTAAAATAAAATGAATAACATAAAATCCTCGCCAATAGAACAGGATGTGGTTACATAAACAATGACTTGCAGGGGCCAAAGGCCATAAAAATTAAACTCGTGATGCTAAAATATAGCCGAAGACAAATGACAGACGCAGGAAATAATAGTAATACAGGATCCTAACGTTGCTAACTCAACTGAAAAGCACTCATTACACTCACCTGAGCCTCCACTATTGAACCTCATTATCGGATGTATGCAATGAAGGGCTTTATTCGTTTTTCCCCCAGATTGATGGTCACGATAATGACCGTGCATAATCAAGAACCTGTCAGCTTAAGCCTTGGGCTTCAGTATCTTCACGGTCTCCCAGGTGAAATCTTCCTCATCGCGGCCAAAGTGACCGTAAGCAGCGGTTTTCTGGTACCTTAAGTTGCCTCCTCTCTTCAAGTCAAGGTTGATGGCAATCATTCCGGGCCTGAAGTCAAAGGCTTCCTTGATCAGAACCAGAATTTCCTTATCTGGGATCTTTCCGGTCTTGTAGGAATCCACATGCACTGACAATGGTTCCGGCACGCCAATAGCGTAAGATACTTGCACAATGCAGCGGCGAGCAAGCCCTGAGGCTACCACGCTCTTTGCTGCTTGTCTGGCGAGATATGCGCCACTCCTGTCGACTTTAGTGGGGTCCTTCCCTGAGAAAGCACCTCCACCGTGAGCACCCCATCCACCGTAGGTGTCAATGATGATCTTCCGGCCAGTGAGACCTGCATCTCCGTGAGGTCCACCGATGACAAAACGACCTGATGGGTTGAGGTGGAAGATGGTGTTCTCGTCAAGGTACTGGGATGGGATGACGGGCTTGATCACGTGCTCTTTCAAATCATCAGCGATCTGCTCATTGGTGACAGTCTCGTCATGTTGAGTTGATATCAGAACGGTGTGGACCCGGATAGGGACCATGGCTCCACCCTCGTTACGGTACTCAACAGTCACTTGGGTCTTGCCATCCGGC
>JAYMTE010000841.1:0-15498 GCA_036897545.1 Pelargonium fulgidum
TCTTTGAATATAGTATTGATTGGATGATGTGGAGGCGTGGAGGTGATTTGAAATCGAAATTAATTAGCAAGAAAAAAGAGGCATGCTTGGTGAGTGAGAGTGACACATTGAAAACTTCCTAAAGGACAGAAATAGCCACGCAGCTCGATTGGATTTATTGATGAGTATATATATAAATTTGTTTGGTAATTGTGACTTGTATTGCCAACCTACCAAATACCAATATATGTAATGAGATAAAGATATTTTATTAGTGGCTACCAATACTAAATAACACGTGGCAATATTTGTAAATAAAATAACATTATTTATTTACATAGAGAATATAAATGTGATGAAATAAATGTATATATTGCAGGAGATGATGAATGGATTTTTAAGCAATGGAGGGATAGCGGACACTCTAATATGGCGTCAAAATCTAATTATTTCCAAGCAAAACCCAACCATCTCAGCAGCAACCATGGATTCTCAATCTTCTGTTTGTGGTATATTTATTAGCTAGCTTTAGTTTATTAATCACATTGATAATTAAGTGTATATGTTCAGATATATAGGTAGCTAATATATAATAATGATGATGAATGTAAATAAATAAATAAAAATATAGTTGGAAGTCCAACATCGGGTAAGAATAGTAAAACAGGAAAGGAGAGTAGAGATGATGATCAATTCGGCAGAAGCAGCAGTTCTGATGATGATGATTTGGAGATTGAGGACAGCACTGAACACACCAATGACCCCATTGTCTTGAAACGTATCAGAAGGTATATATATATATATATATAGCTTATCGCTCCATCTTCATGCATGCATCTCACATTGTTTTAATTATGACATTAATTCATTTCTTGATTTTATCAGGATGGTCTCCAACAGGGAGTCTGCTAGACGATCAAGAAGACGAAAACAAGCTCATATGGCTGATCTTGAATTGCAGGTATATATCACTGCAAAAATACTCGCGGTCTATAAAATGTAATTTGTGACGAAACTGTGACATAATATTTATGTCTTTATTTTTCCGTCACAAAAGTGTGTATGTGACCAAAAATACAATTTTTATCACAATTTGTGACGAAACTGAAAAATTTCTCTCACAAATTTCCGTCGCAACTTGCAACTTTTTTTGTAGTGATGTATTCATTTGCTGCACATGCATGCATGTTAATTTCATTAACAATAATGTTTTTAATATATAGGTGGATCAACTTCGAGGAGAAAATGCAACTCTGTTCAAGCAACTCACAGATGCTACTCATCAGTATCGCAATGCTGACACTAACAACCGTGTTCTTAAATCAGATGTTGAAGCATTAAGAGCCAAGGTATATATATGTATACACATTATAAGAGAAAGTATGATCAACTACGAATTAAACTAACTATGGGGTTGATCAGCTGCAAGTTTTCGTAGCTGATCAACTTTTGCGACAAGTCCAACAGTTATGTACTTGCAAATTCGTAGCTAATTCAATCAGTTACAGAATTTAGCCAATGAGCTACGAAATATTTCGTAGTGGATAATTGTTTCTCTTGTAGTGACACGCATTAGTTTAAGTAGTTAGGTTTGTGAAGAAGCAAATAGTATATAATTAAGATATGGTTTGTAGGTGAAGTTGGCTGAAGATATGGTTGCTAGAGGGTCAATCAGCTGTAGCTTGAATCAGCTTCTACAAAACCATTTAGCTCCACACCAAAACCAACACCAACAACAGCAACAGCTTAGGGTGGCTAATGTGTCACCAACCGTCACGATCCGAAGAGACTCCTATGCTCCTGGAATTGCTATTTCCAACAACAACAATGGTATTGTCAGTGACACTGTCAGCTGTGTCTCTGAGATTTGGCCCTAATTAACATCACAATTTGATCATGTGTTAGTTAATTAACTGTTGTTGTTGTTTCCTAGACTTTCTATATTTTACTTTTGTTTTTGTGTGTGTGATCAAAACATTGTAGCTTGCTGGCTTGTATCAGAATTAATCAGAGGGACATAATATTAATTAGTACTAATTAACTACTCCTTAGGTTTATAATTAAATTATGTAAAAGATCTAAAAAAAAAGTTGCCGGAACATTTATGGCTCAATTTGGTTTTTAAATTTTGTTTTAATTCAAAATAATCATTGAATTTTCGTTTCAATACAATATGGTTTTTAAATTTTTTTTAATTTAAAATAGCTCCTTAACTTTTGATATAAGTTCTAAGATTAATGATCATTTTGGACTAAATATTATTGACAGTTCAGAGACCAGAATTGGGTCGAACACAAAAGTTCATTGAGTATTTTGGTTATAAAAAATTCAGATGCCAAATTAGATCGAAACACAAAAATTTATGAACTACTTTGAGATGAATAAAAGTTTAAAGACCATATTAAACCAAAATTTGAAAATTTAGCGATCAAATAGAGTATAAATTATGTATTCAGATCTGCAAAAGAAAAATTTGTTATGCATTGCAAATAGTAATCAATTATTGAAATCCATTGCAATATTCAAATAATAGAGTGGTACTAATAATACTATACATAAAATCAATGAAAATGAAGCTATTGAATCAAGTCATCATGAGCTCAAATTCACCAAAATCAACCTTCCCATCCAAATTGAGATCAACAACCTGAACCATCTTCTCAATCTGCCCAATATCCCAAGCTTTGTCCATGAGCCCCAAGCAATCAAGAACCCTCTTGAGCTCCATAACCTCAATGTAGCCATTGCCATCCTCATCAAAAATCTTGAAAGCTTGACGCAGCAATGCCAGCCTGTCGGTCTCTGATTGGTCCGCAAGAACCTCCTCCACAGGGACATCATCGTCAAGAGGACCTCCTAGTCCGAGGTCGAAGGTTTCTTGATAGATCAAGCCAAGCTTCTCCACCACTTTCTGGGCTCTGTCTTTCTTGATCTTCCCATTGCTCTCCATCCCAAAAACAGCCGTTAGCGCCTTCATCGTCACCTCGTCCACTTGCTGTTTTTGTGGCCGCGGCGCCGCCATTATTGTTTCATCGTCGTCGTCAACATCAGCTGACAATGGCGATGATGATGTTGATGGTGATTTTCCAAGAGACTTCAACTCAAGAATCAACCGTTGAAACAAACCTGTAATGCCCATTTTGTTTTGTAACAAATTTTGATTTATGATGAGTTAAATTGTGTGTACTTGTCCTTATATATGCAACACATCGTATATATGCCCTCCAAGTTGGAGATAATTACAAAACTATCACACCCCATTAATGATTGCACCATCATATCATGTTGGAAATAATTAGTAGTTAATCAAGTGATATTATTAAGTGGGAGATTAATAGAGATTGGTGGGTGACTAGTGTGTTGGATTCAAGAGCTGGCACAAATTGAATAATTTTTTGTGATTGGTACGTGGTGTATAGAATATGGTTCAGTGTATCAGATCTAACAAGATTAAATGGTAATGGAATATCTGCATATAGTTCTGAAGGGGGCTAGGCTGCCACTGCCAAGCCTTAATTTAACTTAATAGTGGTGTGTTAGAGGATAATAATTCCTATCATTTTTTTTCCGGTTTATACTTTATATCATGAGTTTTTAAGTGGGCCGGCACACTCTCGGTTGATATCTTTAAGCCATTTTGTCCACATCCAAATTAATTCACATTTTAGGTTTATTTACAGTTAAATTTTTCACTTCTGCCCATGGGTGTGTTAAGCGGGGATCGAAAGCAAGCGTTTTTTCCCCTCACGCAACCTCTGTTTCCAACTGCGTCACTACCTTTGAGTATAATTCCTATCATTTCAGCCATAATTAAAAAACTAATTCTGAGTACAAGTACATGTTTTGTAACCCTTATTACTCTTTATAAAACAATGATTCAAATTAAGAATTATTTAGAGTAGGATAAGACTCTAATGAATTTGTAACATCTCATCGTTAAAATACTTGAATTCAATGGGAAGCTTTGCTCTTTCAAATTTATTTAGGTGGTTATAATGTAATAGAAAACTCCTATGGGTTTGGTTTAAATTGGTTATTTTATATATACAACAATAGTATTATTTATAGTATAGCATTTACAAAATGTGAATAACTTGGTGCTTACTATGCTTGAAATTTTCAGTTCAATTTATGGTGCTAACATTCAACTTTCTTATTAATTCACAAAAATAAGGGTGTCACATGAAGTTAACTATATTTTATTAAAGAAGCCTAAATATTGTCACAGATCGAGAGAATTGGTGTCATGTTGCATCCCAAAATCCCGCATTTTGTAGAGAGCCTAACCCCCAAAACCAATGCCGAACTCTGTAGGATTTTCTCCAAACCATACTGAATCAGACCACCACCAACTACCAGTCGACCTCGTAACTTGATCTTATCATGAGGACCATCATCTCCGCCTTCCACTGCTACTCTTTACAAACTCATACTGAACTCTGTCATAGCCGCAATCTCTGATGATGATGTCGATGCCTAAACATTCCGTTGCCGCCTCCCTAACCACCACTTGTCGAACCTTAACTGCCATAAATGAAAGCAATTATTGTCTCTCTAGATACCTTGATGGTATTACTCTCATACGAGAGACGCAACCACTCCGATAGGATAGTCCTATATATCTGCCGCTCTTGAGAGAGAGAAAACCCTCCATGATACTTTATTTAACTAACAACTTGTATTCTTAAGTACGGGTGATCTATTAAAATATAAATATATACAACACAAAATCAATTTTCGATTCTTTTGTTACCAAACAACCATCATCTTAGTGTTAAAAAACATCCTTTGAGTCTGCAGTTCATTAGAAATGCTCACCTTTTTTTTTTTTTTTTTCTCTTTTGAGAAAATTCAAGTGCCCACCCAATCTTGTATGTGAAAAATAACTAGATCCAATGCAAATCATATGATTGAAGCCAGCGTAGTTGCTTATTGCGTAAGCATATCCTAGTCAACCCATCTTATTTATATTCATTAAAAAGAAGAAGAAAATAAAAAATGGAATTGGTTGCAGGTGGTAGCTACCACACAATCCTTATGCTAGTTTGGTGCTTGCTGTGCCTGTAAAGTGTAAAGTAGTACAAGTAGCTATACACCTTCCCTGAACTGAAGCATGAGCTTTCATTGCACCAAATTTGAATGCTTCATTATATTCATAGCAACAACATATTGGCTATTGGGACCCAAAATAATTAGAGATCTCTCCACAAATCTCATCAAACAATAAACAAATGGCCCTCCAGCTAATTCGGGAATCCATGTAGGAGAGTGCAGAAACCGCGTTTTTGTGTGTGTAAATTATATGACAGAATATGCTAATCAAATACAAATACAGTAATAAAATACATGTATCACGTGGATGCACATGATTAAGTTGATCATGCATTGCATGCTCCATTTCATTTTATTTTACATCATCAATGCCATTTCCATTGCCACTACAGAACAAGAATAATTAATACCAGAATTAATGCACAAGTCACCTGCATCTGCATACTCTGTTTCCGGGTTATCACAAACCTAATAACAATGTATCAAATGTAATAACAATGTTCTTCTCTACTAATGTTGACTGATTACATGTAACAATTCATGTGTAACTATACATATATTTCATTATACTGTAATGCAATATGATCATAAAATAGCTTCCATCTCTACACCTCAAGAAGAAAATATGATAGATGGAAAAACTGTGATTTCCAATACTTAATTAATCAGAGGTCTTTCCATAGTAGGCCCTACATCAAGTCTGGAGGAGTAGTCCTCAGGCAAGGGGATGTTTAGCTCTGAACAAACCAACTGAATGATTTTCGCAGTCACCGATCCAAATGACATTTTGTTCACAGTCACAGAAATGGCAAACCTATTTTCTATATCACAAAACCCCGTGGATCCGCCCATGCCCGAGTGTCCAAAACCATTAAGGGATCCATCCTTCGACTTCACCCTCCTAAACCCTAGGCCAAATCTCCCGTCAGGAATAATTAAATTAGCATATTCCCCTGCGCCCATGAACGCGTCATGGATCCTAGTATTACTAAAAATCTTGGTAACATTTTGGTCTTGAGGATCCTCAATGGAAGCATTGCTGTTTCTTCCCCCACCATTATCATGGCTAGGTTTACAATCATTAACAAGCCTTATACAACTTTCGCTGCTAGTTGTTCTACTATGATTGCCATCCCTGATATTTCGACCGCCCATAGGGTTTTGTCCGTTAACATTAGTTCTGCTATTACTTCTCTGCTTTTTCGGGCTCTTCAGGGAAGGAAATTTGGGGATGTGGGGATGGCTACCAAGTGGTGGCTTAGAAGAAGAGGAATGTGGTGGTGGGACCACGCCACCATCAGCAAGGGCTGCATAGTACCGTGCAAGTGCACGGGCTGAGCAATGTCCGTTGGCAGCTGGTATGATTGCACGGCGAGTCTGCAGCATGTTGAATAGAGCTGGTAAAGAGGTTGCAAGTTGGGCAATCTGTTCCGGCTGGAAGGTCGAGGGCAGATCAGTATGGCGACTGCCCATTGATGAGAGCTTGCTGAGGTCACCCATGTCTACAGTGAGTGAGGCTAGTCGAGACTCCACGCCTGATAAATATGGATGAGTAAGCAAATCAACTTGTGAGAGCATATAATATGGTGATGCATGTGTTCCCACATGTACAATTGCATGCTGAGAAGCAGGAAGATAATAAAATTCAATATATATATGATATTAACATGTACCTGGAGGAATTCCAATATATAGTTCGCCTTCAATTTTAAGGGGGTGGATGAATGCTTTTTCAAGAATCTCCTGAAATTTCTTACCAGATGCGTGCTGTTTTAATCCAAACATATATCATTAGACTGAGTAATAGTGTAGTTTTTTCAGAAATATTAAAAGAAACTTCAGATATATGGTTAGGGTTTATTTAAGCACTTGAGCAATCTTCTTCATGCAAAGGATAATATAATAATAAAAATTAAAAGCTTTTTCCTACCAAGTCAGGCATATCCTGTCAAAATGACCACTAACACACACACACTGACACACACATAGAGAGAGAGAGAGAGTTTTGGAACAAAAATGAAACAATAATAGAAACAGAAGTGAAAAACTCAAGATTGAAGCCAACATCCAGGAACCAACTGCAATGAACCTTGGAATAAGATGAAGCTCAGTCTTTTTAGACAGTAACCAGTCACAGCATCAGGTAACTTCTCTATATGATCATTTACCTAGTCTCTTCACTCTTTACACTTGCTTTCTAGGCTTTATATTTATAGCTTATGCTGATGGGGATGCTTAATATAATGGCATATCAATCATATGTATATTATGATGATATGCGGAGAGGAGAATCTAAGTCAAACCAAAACTCTACCGGCTTAGAGTTCTTGCACTTGATCTACATATAATATAAAAGCAAAATTTACCTCAATAATTCCACCACATAGCCAGCCAAAAGATAGATAGTGATATAGTTGCTGTTGGCCAGGTTGAGTCTCGGGTGTGGACATAGCAATGCGTTTCAAACATTCATCCCAATCACCCAGTAAAAGGGGGCTTTCTTTGGTAAGGTCAGCCAAGGCATTGTGCAGACCAGATGTATGGTTAAGAACATGATGCACCTGAATCAGTTAAACAAACATTATAGCAATGATTGAAAAAAGAGCTATGAACTTCAGGCGGTAATGAGATACAATTTACAAACATGGAAGAGAAGCTTCTAACCTTTATGAGATCTTTTCTATTTGAACCAAACTCTGGCCATACATTTGCAACATTTTCCTCAAGCCTCAGTTTTCTACAAGATAAATTGCTCAGAGATGGTATTTCATATCCAAATACAAATACACAGAAGACCCATTGGACTGCTTAAAGTAATAGGGCATATTTAAACTGTAGTTCAAGATTTGTAGCTATAACAGTGTGTGATAGTATGTGACACTCATATTGAACCAAAGTGATATATAGATCTTAAGATTACGCAGCTCAGCCATACAATAATGGAATGTTTATCAATTATGCAAAACATGCAGCAATCTAGCTCATAAATCCAGTTCCTTTGAAAATCTTTGGATGGCAAGGTATTTCAGATTTTTGTTTTCGTTGAATGAATCAATGAGAGCATAGTGCATATTTGTTTATTTTTTCCACCTGATATTTAGAATTTGAACCATCTAAACTAACTGCATTTCTGAAGATCTTCTAGCTAGGACATTGTAACATGAAACTAGGATAGGAAGAGCTACTTTCTAGAGCAGGTACCTTGCAAGATAACATTAATAAAACACTTACCCATTGTCAAACAGCCAATGTAACATTCCTGCCGTGATGCCCTTTGTTGCAGAAAATACAGGAAAAAGGCTATCAGGCTGAACTGGACGAGGATCATATTTACCAAGCATTCCAGCAGCTGTATCAATTACAACTTTTCCATCTTTATAGGCACATACCTGAAGGAAACATTGTTGAAATTGTTAAATACGAAAGAAAACTGGAAAAAATGTTTTACCTCCATCAGAAATATAAGTGACCAAACTACGGGCTGGGATAGTGCCAAGCCTCAAACCAGAACCAGGATAAAGACCAAGCTAACTTGGCAGAAGGAGTCAGCTCTAAGGATTCAGTTTGAAATGATCCAGGGGTCACCCATGAGCTTGGTGCATGATTTTGTCCCTACTCGCGTACAACACAACAACAAAATTACTGGTCTGTTTAAGTGAATGAGGACATAGGCATGCACCAAGCCTGTGGAAGATCCAGATTGTAGCATTGCATGCATAAATCTCTCTTGAACAGTTTCACTCATTTTCATGGAGATTTAAAGGATAGATGATATGATAGAGAGATAAATAAAGTGAATAGAGTCGACACAAGAAAAATGTGGTTTAGTCACAAGGCCTACATCCACACCCAAATGCCCAAAGGGATAAATATGTTCTCACTAACTTGATGCATCAAGTACAAAGGACCCATATTTATAATGGGTATAGGAGAAATACATAATAGGAAACACAAATTACATGAATCAATCTATATCTCATAATTTGCTCTATCAAATCTCAAATCAAATCATTTGATTTACTACACAATCAAATCTTATGATCTGCTACATAATCCAACATTCTCTACGTTACTACTGGCACTGAAAGAGTGGTTATGAGAAAATAAATAAAGGTTAGCTGACTTGCATACCTGAATTCCAAGTATTTTATCATCGTTCCCCAACTCAACCAATAGCTGTCTTAGTTTGGCTTCTACACTGGAAAGGACAGGTGTGTCATAGATCCACTGTGAATTCATCACTAGCCCCTTGTTAATGCTTCTGAAAAGTGAATTCACAGATCAAGAAAAGTAAACAAGAAAAATAAAGTGCTAAATGAGGTCACAAGAGATAAATCTCACCCTTCTAAAACAGATTCGGCAAATGGTCTCATGATATCCGTATAGACAATGTGAGCATCCATTGTGGAAGACAACCCTATATTCAAATCACACAAGATTAAAAGTTTGTTTTCTCTCAACAAGGTGATGTAATCAATATAGGTTTGTATAACAAACCTCTAAGAAGATTAAGGACCCGTGAAAATATAACAATATCTCCAGGAAATGCATCAATCTGGAATAAAGCTTGTTATGATATTAAACACAGATTAAATACTGAAAATAAATCAAATAAACTGTAACTTACAGGATTAAAGCGTTTAACTTCTTTCTCATTCAGCTTCATCTTTTCTTGTAAGACTTTCATATTTTTCTTTCTTTGTTCAGCAAGCGATTTTATGTTTTCCTTGACAAGATTCGAAAAATATAATTCAGTATAGTATAGTGTACAAGTAAATGAAATCGAAAACAAATATGAGAAGAAAGAAATAAACACTCACTTTAGCTTCATTTGCTTGACTTGAGTTACGGAAGAATAGAGTTGCAACTTCCATAGCCTGCTCTGGCGCATCCAGACGCAACTTAAGTCCCATTTCTGACAAGGCAGATAGAAGGGCCACAAAGTCCCCCTGCGACAGAAGTATGGAAACAACCCTCAAACCAAAAGGAAAATACCAATAGATTATTCACTTTTGAGACAACTCGAATCCAAATTCGAAGTCCTTCGTCATATCCTAAATAAACGAACTTTCTATTTTTAAGAATTTAAATTGTGAGGAACTTTAAATGTAAAATATAGTTAGTACATAACTTTGCTTGTAATGCATTATCAGTTGTGGCTTGTAGTCACAGAATACTCTAAATTAGTTCATTCCTCCCTAGCATCCCATAGGATTAATTCATTTACGGTCGTCCCAGTCTTTATGTGATTGTGATGAGATATTGGCCAAATAGATAAAGTCCTCAATTCAGTCTCACAGTACTCTTAATTTTGTTACCAGAAATAATTATTGGTGCTGACATATTAAATTTTATTTCCGATGTATTGAGAGAATGATGGGATAAGATAAGGTAGTGTATGCAATATTAAATTAAACAAAATTAAGAAAGAAATTAAAAATTTGTTACTGAATAAGGAACAAGAAAATAATCAGCCAACGAAATGACTCTTACGATACGATACATTCTCGATACCAGATTCACGATTTGTATTGCGATTCAACAACAATGCAACAGATCAATTAATTATGTTTGCAGGTTGGAAAATTTAATGTGCTCATGGATTCAATAATCGGACCAACTCTCTTAATGGTGCAACTGTACCACACTACCACCAAATGGGTTTAAAATATTGACAAACCTCAACAGCTGCCAAAAACATTTTTGCCAGAGCTTGTTTAATAGGAGTTGATAGTTCTTTTGTAAGCCCAAAGTCGAGCAACACTGGGCGATGTGGAAGTTCCTTGCTCACAAGGAAATTTCCTGCAATTAAGCATCCAAAGAACTTAATAAGCAGAACCATATAATTCTTTAGCATATAGTATTTTGGAACTTATTGTCTATTATAGCAATAAAGTTTTGACTAATAGCCAAAGAGTTCAGAGAGAGAGAGTACCAGGATGAGGGTCACCATTAAAAAAGCCATCAACATATATTTGGTGGGCATAAGCACGAGTTATTTCTTCGACAATCTTTTGTTTGTTTACACCAAAAGCTTCAAGTGATTCAGTGTCATTCAAGCGTATTCCATCCATATACTCCAGAATGAGGATTTTCTCAGTTGACTGTCAAAGAAAGCAACATCATGGAGAGTAAGATAAGTGGAATGCGAAGGCGACAATTTTCAATACAAATGAGATAATCCACATGCCATACATGGTGAACAGAATGAATGAAGAACGTTGCTTTTCCAATGTGCTGATCTTTCATGGCAGACTCTTAATATGATATAAGACTTCTAGAGTATATAACATTTTCTAAACAAATTTATTAAAGTAAATACCATACCATAGTAATAGCAGAAAAATCAATTCACAGTTTAGCATAGACATGTAGGGCATTCGATGGAGGATTCTATGAACGATAGACCTCAATTAATTTCCTTAGTGGAAAAATGTAAATAGATGATCTCACTGATTTGAATTGATCCATGAATCTAATAACTCGTGAGAATTCTTGATCTCTCATAGGAATTCTTGCAATTCAACATTGAAAATTTCGAATTGGATAAAACTATGTAGCTTTTTTTTTTTTTTTTAAAGGATGTAGCTTCTCTTCAAAAATTTAAAATTTAAAATTAACTCATGCTTTATCATGAACTATGACTTACAACTAACCAAATAAAAAACTCTCGTATCCCCAAAACATAAAAGTTCTACCAGCTACCAATAGTAACCCACACTCTTGCTTGCAAATACATTCTATGTGAATCTTTAGCAAACTCTCTTTTATGTCAAGTTTGGGTCATTACCAAATAAAAAAAAAAAGTTTACTGACAAATTGCCAATACATTATTCTTAAACTTCTCTATGGATCAGCTCTACAGCATACGTTTCAAACTGACCCAGATCTCTCCTAGAAAAGATTCCCACAACTCAAGAAGCTCTAGACTTCCAGATAAAATTGCCCTCTATATAGAACTAGCATGACTTTTGGTTCAAACAAGAGACTCATCATTTCAATAGTTTATGTAGTTGAATAAGGACACATTATTATTTTCTATTATTCAATAATCCAGATAGAGTGATCAAAACAAAAGTCAAAATTCAGTTGAGCAGCTAGATCGATTTCTCTCTCATAAAATGTCCCTTTACCTAAACAATTATGAATTGAAGCCTCTCCTTTTTTCATTCCCTTTCATTTTTAGTGATCGAAGCTTCAAAAATCTTTAGCTACAAGAAGATTATTACATGGAATGTTCATATCGAAAACATATAATGATTATAATATTAATGTGCAAGTAAACACCACTATATCATCGGCTCTTACAAATTTGTTATCATGTTGATCCATATGTTGTATGCAATCAAATTATTTTCTCAAGGAAACCATATTAGATTTATGCCAGTTCAAAACTTCAAATCTTGTAGCAACCGTATTTAGACTCCATGTAATAATTCTTAAAATACAATGAGCAAATATGTTCCATGCACATTAATCATTACACCAATCACTGGGATCCTACAAAAAGATTCTTACAGAATACCTGGATTATGTCAGGAATCAAAACATCCACTCCTTTTGCTGAATTGTAATCATCAGATTTGTTTTTGCAGCCAAGATTTCTAGAAACTTTTCGTGTATTGTCTACAAACACAAAAGGAAGCATTCACAACAATTACAAAAGGAAGCTAAAAGTGTAAAGTAGTCTTGAACAAAGACCAAAAAAACTGGGTTCACATCATGAAATCACAAAAGATTAGTGCTAGGGAGGAATTTCCAGATTCAGAGATGGTACTATACATTGATACATATCCAAAGAGTAGACAGTTCCAGTTATACAAATACTCACACCCAAGCAAGTCCTGACAGTAATTCAATCACTGTAACCACCACCTAGCTCTACTTTAATCAATAGTTCAACCTCCACGTTGAACATCACAATCCACTATTGTCACCATGCTAAAATCCTAGATACACACATTTGTAACCTTATCACCACAACCTCGTCCGTCATTAGTGTTAGTGTTCCCACTGTACTAACATGATCATCCATCAGTGCTTCTTCCTTACAACACAAACACCAATCCATGCCATCTCCAGAGCCCCCAGGACATAACATCAAACACTACCAACATTAGCCACTATGCTGCCACTGCTACTGTGGCACCTATGCACAGGGACAGATCCAGATTTTATTCAGTGGGGGGAAATATTTAATAAATAATAAACAAATCATATTTATTTCTTTATTAGTTGGGACTTTACGAGTCATATGTTGTAGTTTGTGGAGAACTAGCTAGCGAAATAAGAAAATAATAATTGAAGAGGATAAAATGTCACTATCTTGTATCTAAACAACAAGCTCATTTAAGTTGAATCTGGTTAATAATAAAAATGGGTTGAGACCTAGTATAAGTCTTTTCTTCTTGCTAAAACAGAATCCACTTAACTTGATACGGGAGAAATTTAAATTTAGAGCAAATATACAGTTTTTTAAGGAATTAGAGGCATATTCATGTTAACAAAATTCAGTTGCTACCCCTTGTCCTTCATGGAGCCATTCCTGCCTTATGTAACCTCTACAGGTAAACATCCTAAAACCAAATACTCACATAGTGGCAACTGCCGCCAAACTAGCTATCACTAGGCCAATTATGAGCACTGCTGCCACCACTCTTATTATTGTTCTCATCTACAAAGCTGCGATTGCAGCACCTAATCCCTTCATCTCAACCACCTCCGGCGGTCCGGCTGAACCATCCTGTTACTCCACTAATTCATTAGACTTATATTTTCATACAAAGTATGTGATCTTGAAAGGAGAAGTTTAAATGACATTTGTGTTAGATTCATCAGGTGACCTGGAATTTTTTACACTCCAATGTTTCGAGCAACACAATTCCACAATTGAAATTGTGAAATTGAATCTTATTGGGTGGGATTGGGAGGAGTTATGAGAAAAGGGGAGAGTTACTCCTTGGTTTGTAGCTAGCTTTCATGATAGGCCTCCATTCAAACAAAATAAATAAACAAACAGTGCCTTTTTTCCAATTGCAAACAGTTGACAAAAAAGTATTTTCATTTTAGAATTCCCATAAAGCTGAGAATACCTGCTTCATGATTGAAGTCAAGTTCTTTGGGAGCTTCTTTGCACCATTCATCTATCATGGGATTAAAGTCATACTGTGGTTCTGCCCAAGCTATCCAGTCAACAATCGATTTCGCATTCTTCAAGTCCTGTTGGTAAACAGTGCACTCAAGTTAAATAAAAAATTACTACAATTCTTTTTTTTTTTTTTTAATCCCTACATCTCACAGAGTTCAGCATGTATGACCTCCAATATGATTGCTTTGATGCCCTCATGTTGAACTTTCACAACTACCTCCTGCTCATTGATAAGAGTCGCGCGATGGACTTGTGCTATCTGGATTGCATAAAATTACCAATCCATAAAAATATCCCTGCAAGTATCACCTTCACTAAATGCTGAGAGGAATAATGACTCCTACCAACTACAGTGTAGGGGTCTTACCGATGCTGTAGCCAAAGGAGTTTTATCGAAATAAGAAAACAACTCATCAATAGTTTGTCCCAACTCTTTCTGTATGGTCTGACAGATCTGTAAAACAAAAATTAAAAGTCCACCGTTAAGCATCTAGATTCTTAAAATTGTATGTTGCAATGGATACTGAAGTCGAACATTACATAAGATGAATAAACTATACATATAATGATGGAAGTCAAACTCTACTAATAAGGTTAATCTTTTAGTAGTGGAAGCCACAATTATTAATTGTAGCCCAACATTTACAATTAGCAAGGTATCAGAACAGGTTTTGGTCCTGCCCTTGACACACCGCTAAACCTCTCACACATTAGGGGGAGTGTTGTAATGGTGAGTGGTGACTAGTCCCACATTGAAAAAAATATGAGTCAATAAAAAGAAAAATGTGAGGCATTCACATCACTACTTATAGGACTGGCATTTTAGTAAAGAAGAAGAGGGGTGGACCTTTAGGCTTGGAAGTCGAAGCCAAATCCGCTAAACCTCACACGTGATAGGGAGTGTTGCCAATAAAAAGAAAAGTGTGAGACTCGCACATCTGTGCTAATAAAATTGACCTTTTAGCAGAGAATAAGAGGGCATCGACCTTTTAGGCTAGGAAGTCCAAGCCGTTATATTTAACTCAACGTTTAATATTAACATTACATTGAAAAAGTATAAAAGAGAGCCAATAGAAAAAATGTGAGGCCCAAACGCGAGGGGAGTGTTGAAATGGTGACTAAATTCACATAGAAAAAATATAAGATGAACAAGGGTCTTTCTCAAATTTCTTGCAAAGATACAGAACATGTCCTACACCTTTTTATTAGCTAAATTCAAAGGGTCCCTCGACTCGTCATCTTGGTCTTTCTCAAGTTGGACATCGAACCCTTTTGATGTTTTCAGTTTATTGTAATTTTGTTTTAGCTGCTCTTTCAGC
>JAYMTE010000842.1:0-15495 GCA_036897545.1 Pelargonium fulgidum
GATTTTATTGATAGCTTTCAAACTTGTAATTTGTACAATATACAACCATTTATATAGAGACAGATACCCTAACTAGTCATATAAAGAATATGAAACTACAATTGAATACACAATTAAGAAATATTTTTACTACAAGTAATTTTTTTTTAAAAATACTAACATAATTGGACATCCATTAATATAATAATTCATAAAGAAAAGGTAATTTTCTCGGTGACCCTCTAACGTCTTAGAACTCCCTAACGTTGGTTCACATATAACCTTTCCTCAATTATAACCATTATAACCACCAAAATCCTATGGCTCATGGGAGGGATGGACATGACAAGACTGACCCATTAAGATTGATGACATCACAAATTTCAAAGGTGATCATAGAATCAATCTGACAACTTGAGAATGATAAAAAGCACAAGTTCTTGTCACAAGCCTACTTCAGAATTCAAATTCACCAGCTACAACTAATATATACATGTGTTTAACCTTTTAACTGTTGAACTTCCAAACAAGAAACACCAAGATTCATCCCCAAAACAAAGAAAGAAACAAGAACGGGCAAGATTGCCACAGAATCCGCATCTTGATAGCTTTGTTATGCATCCAGTCCAGTTTTGTTTTGAGCTGGAAGAGAGGATGTATATATGATCTCCTATTGACATGGTAGTTGAATGAAACCGGGAAAAGAAACAGACATCCCTGGAGCTGCAACCAAAAATAAAAGAATGTGTTTGAAGCAAGCAACACAATAACCTAATCTGTATCAAATCCTATTATCAGGAAATAACACATTGTTTGACTTGAACATGAATGGAAGGAAAGGATAAATCGGAAAATACTCACCCTGAAAATTTAAGTTATTTTGACATCTCGAAGAAGCCGAGCAGCCATGGAGCCATATCTTCTTGTGTCCCAGTCACTTAGTTTCCCATCTTGGAGTCTAGTCAGTAGAACATCTTCCTTGACATTCTCACCGCCAGAATCATCTGTTTTATCCATCCTATCAGTAGTCTCATCAGTTTGCTCGGTTTCTTCTGTTTCCACCTTTTTAATTTGTTTGCCAGAGATCTGACTTGTATTTTCCACACTGGATATCGGGGCTTTCGATGTCATAATGAAAAGTTGAATACTTGGATGTCGGTACATAATATCCATCTGTAGGAGGTTTGAATTTATCACAATTTTGATTAAGGATTTTAACATGAATCTAGTTGACATTAAGGAAAGCTACCATTTCTTATTTAGGGCTCAAAACTGAAAAGTGGATTCCCAAACAGTTACTAGACCAGTGACACATTTTCATTTTCCACAGGACCACTGCTGAGTTGGCCATTAGTGTGACACGAACAGTTCAAACCGTTAATTAACATGTAGATAGACGACTGATGCAGTATCTTTATGTAAGGTATTCGTATCACAAAGCATCCTAGCTTCTATTCAAAACCATATCTTAGGTTATTCACACTTTATTGGATCCCAATCAATTACTTTGAAATCACATGCACAACATATATTATACTGTAGTTTTTATGTAATCAAGGTCAACGGCTTGAATATTATTGAACAGACCTTAGCTTTTGGAACAACTTTCACATCGAAATTTCTCTTCCACATATCAAGCATTAGCTCATGGACGGTAGTAGAACGGATCTCGTGCCCCAACTACATGAAAATGGTAGTAACAACTGAGAGCACTAATCAGAATGATTATGAAGAGAAATGCTATATGTTAAAACATCATACCAGAATTGTGGTTTTTGGTCCAGAGAGCGCAAATATTGTTTGCAACAGTGGTTCCAAGAGATGCTCTGCATACACCTTAAAACCAACAGGCAGGAAACTTAATGGCTGGCTTGAAATGGTAGGACAGTAAAATATGGCATAAAAACTAAAAGGGAAAAAAATTAATGACACCAGCACAAGATTTACTAGAAATGCCCAACCAACTGATTCAGACACATTGACGAGTAAATTCAATAACAGCAATATCAAGATTTCAAATATAACTTTGGTAGCATACTTATTCACTCTTCGTGAATGACTTGTTCCCTATAGATCAATGATTCTTGTATGTAGTGATACGTGCAACCAACTATCATATCCTCATAATTCCAAGTAAGCGAGAGAGTACACCCTCTCAATTCCCATCTTAAATTTGTGAGGCACATTTACATAAAAAGCACGAAAGAAGTGAGGTTCTAAAAATTGTGACACCAAATTTTGTCAAGTGAGCCCCAAACTTTATGAACCAGTTGCAATATCATACTAAGATGAGGATACTACGAAACAGAATTAATCAATATTATTAGATCAAAAACACAAGCATAAAAATGACTTACAACATCAGTTCCAATGATGTAGTCAAATGGGGGACCAATGGCACTTATATGATCTTTGTTTCCCCAGTCCAATTCTGCAGCCTGGATTGAACCAAATGAATCTACAAGGAACATAATCCAGGTAAGAATGAATATTACCAAAGTAATTAAATTCACTAATTATTTAATATCTGAAACTCCAAAGTAAAACCCAGGGTCTCATGGATTGTGTTTATAGGTGAGCTAATGTCAACAAATTGAATGAACAGAATCTAATCTACAACACTCCATAGAAGAAGAAAAAAATAAGTTAAATCACACCTGAACCAGGATTCATTTGCATGATCCTTGAAGTATTCCGCTCTGCATTTCTTGTTAGGAGAGGCAAGACCTCAACTTGGTCTGTTGCTACTACATCACATCCTAGCAATGCCATGCCTGAAAAGCGCATGCCAAGTCAGACTAGAAAGAATGCTGCCTAGCAGAACAGTAGTTTCGAAACTACTAAGGAAGAGAAATACTCACCAAAACCAGCTACCCCACAACCTGCTCCAAGTTCAATAACACGCTTTCCTTTCATTTTAGACGGGCAAAATCTTCCCTTTCTGCAATTCTTTTCCTGAAAAAAGCGAATAATTCTCAATTATGAACTGAGAAAAAAAAAAAATTACAAGAGAAGCAAGGAGCTATGAAGTCCTCCAGAACATGTCCTCAACAAATGCTAAAATGAACACTTACGATCGAAGAAGCCTAACTGCCAAATCCAGGAGATGCATGCAATAGACACAGTTTTATTCTATTGACCAGAACAAAACCCCTCAAAGCGAAGGGATAACAGAAATTACCAAATATTTGACAAGCACCATGGATGCATCCCAAACTGTAGTTCCCAAATGCTTTGAATTGGGATCCTGCAACGATGACATAAACCTTTCCACTGTCAAATAAGTTACTAACGATAAAGATTAGTAAATTTTCAACTACAAAGTTGATGATCGGTCTGGAATGAGATACAGAGAAAACATGCATACCTGGCAAAACTGCAATTGATGGCCCAAAACTTCAAGAGTAATTGCAGAAGTGCTTGGAGAATTCAACCTGGCATATGATAAATTGCATCTCTTTTAGCACACGAACTTGCTGGTTGCAGCAAAGTCACAATAATAGATTTAAAATTTGAAAAAAGAATAAGAAAAGTATGTTTCTTTAAAGATGAAACTGAAGAGGAACTCCATTTCTAAACCTGTCATGATCCATCTGATTGCTTAGCCCTAAAGCCCAAACCACTCACGGGTCCAATACAAGTAATGCTTCAATCAGATAGTGAACTTGAATACGGAAACAACAAGAAAATCACCAAACTGTAGAAAAACTAAGAAGGCAAGAACCGAATCATTAGTTGTGTTAGAAAAAATTCTAACAGTGCATCAAAATCAAAAGAAGAAGCTAAAGCTATATGGGATTTCTGAGAAGTTGCTACTAGCAATTGAAGCAGAAAGTGGGCTGGTTCAGGTCGCTGTGAAATCTCAGCAGCGAAACCAAAAGTCGAGTCAAAAAGTATAGACGAAGACGAAGACGAAGACGAAGACGAAGAACAGAAGCTAACCTGAAAATTGGGAGACCGAACCCTGTGGCAGTGAACATGAACTGGAACGGTTTGTTACTGTTCTTTCGGGTTTACGAGTCACTGATGATCCGAAAGTGAACCATGACCCGGCCCATTTCGGGAAAAGCGGATCGCAGACAAAATGTTGAAACCGATCGAGAAAGAGGCGCGAGAACATCATTGAACGAGCCTAACCTTCAATTTCGGATCTCTATAAAGCCCTCGTTACTCTCGCTTTTCACTCCTTCATCTCCTTCTTCTTGTTGCACTCAAGATCATCAAAATTCTCACAGGTTTTCCTTCTGCTACTCACTTCTCAATACTTTTATTTTCTCGTTGATGCTCTTTTTAATTTTATTTCATTTTATGCCTCTCTGAGAGAAACAGATGGTGTGAAATTGGAACAAAAAATTGAAGATCTCTATTGGCTTCGGAGAACTGGAATTAATATGATTTTGTTTTCGTTTATGTTTCAACTTTCAATCAATGGTTAGCAAAGATCAAAATGCTCTTAATAGTTTAAGCTGAATTGGAAATCAAAAGTGCACGAGAGAAATGAGAGGATCGAGGGTTAATAATCTGTGTCATGTTTGTTACCTTACAATGTCTCTGGACATAGTACATCATAAATTGTGAATGTGTTATTATCATTTTGTCATTGAATAACCTAAGATGCATTTGCTATTTTGCTACAGTGTAATTTGCATTAGAATCATAACTTAGTTTGCATGCATCCCATTTTTACTTTTATATAATTTCTCTATGTAGTTTAGACTTAAAGACCAATAAATGTATATCTCTACAGTGATTCTTGACCCACATGAATACATTGTTTACATGCATATGCTGGTGATGAAGTGTTTATTCAAATTTAGTTATCTTTCTTCCCCTGCCATATATAGTTTATGTAAAACTTGGTTTTCTGGGTTTGGATCCCAACTTGCTATCATGTAACTCAATACCAAGTTATACTCTATATTTACTTTCGGTTATAGGTGAAGATTTGATTCTTTTTTCGCAAATGGATTTTTGAAATTGTTGTAAAATTTTAGTTTGTAGATGTTAAGTATATGACATAGACACCAAAATGATAAGGACAATAAGCATTTGTGCTAGTGTCATTGGATTATAAGTATGAAAGATATGCAGGGTGTTTTTGCCTTGCACCTTTTTCTGATTGCTCAAATGGCACTGGTTTTGGTTAAATAAGTTTTCAAGATTCAATCATGAATGTGGTTATTAACGTTGATAAACGTAATGAATTCACAACACTAGTCACTTATGCCAAACTGAGATGAATCCTAGGGTAGCTGGCTTATCCCAGAACATGTTTGTTCTTTGTATTCTTTTACAAATATATAGCACCGTGCCATCTATATCTTGAATTATGCATGACTCTGTTAGTATTTGCTGTATGCTATCAGTGGGTTCCTTTCCATAAATCCTTGGGTGCTTGCAATATGCTGTATGAGAAGTTAGATTAACACCATTGATTTTTTTAACTACTTGTGGACTATTCACCTCAGTAGCATCCTTTAAGGAACCTGTTGTGAAAGCAGTTTGTGGAGGCTGAGAATCTAGAAGAATGAAACATTTTTCATGCTGATTTAAATTGGAGTTGTCTGTTTTCATAATCCAGCAGTTTAGCCTGTTCAATTGATTTAATTTTGTATCATATCATATCTTTAGTAGTTTGAGGAACAACATAACTTCTCCAATAGAGATAAGTGGGTCTTTTCTGGCAACTTACATCTATATGTGTTCTGCTGTCACAGCTCAGTCATGGATACTTTTCTCTTCACATCTGAATCTGTCAATGAAGGTCATCCGGATAAAATCTGTGACCAAGTCTCTGATGCTGTCCTAGACGCTTGCTTGGAGCAAGACCCAGAAAGTAAAGTTGCATGTGAGACTTGTACTAAAACGAATATGGTTATGATATTTGGTGAGATTACTACAAAGGCAAAGGTGGACTTTGAAAAGATTGTTCGTGATACCTGCAGAGGCATTGGGTTTGTGTCAGCAGAAGTTGGTCTAGATGCTGATAAATGCAAGGTCATTTTGAATGTTGAACAACAGAGCCCTGACATTGCTCAAGGTGTCCATGGAAACCTCACCAAGAAACCTGAGGAGATCGGTGCTGGGGACCAAGGCCATATGTTTGGATATGCCACAGATGAAACCCCTGAATTGATGCCTTTGACCCACGTTCTTGCAACCAAGCTTGGGGCTAAACTGACTGAGGTGAGAAAGAACAAAACATGTCCATGGCTGAGGCCTGATGGTAAGACCCAAGTTACCGTTGAGTATAAGAATGACGGTGGAGCCATGGTTCCACTCAGGGTTCACACCGTCCTCATCTCAACTCAACATGATGAGAATGTCACTAATGATAAAATTGCCAGTGACCTGAAGGAGCATGTGATCAAGCCTGTCATTCCGTCACAATATCTTGATGACAAAACAATCTTCCACCTTAATCCATCAGGTAGGTTTGTCATTGGTGGGCCTCATGGGGATGCAGGGCTTACTGGTAGGAAAATAATTGTTGACACTTATGGAGGCTGGGGTGCTCATGGTGGTGGTGCATTCTCTGGAAAAGATTCTACAAAGGTGGATCGTAGCGGTGCCTATGTAGTCAGACAGGCTGCAAAGAGTGTAGTGGCTTCAGGCCTTGCCCGGCGTTGTATTGTTCAGGTTTCTTATGCGATCGGGATGCCAGAGCCATTGTCTGTGTTTGTGGACACTTACAAAACCGGGAAGATTCCCGATAAGGACATACTGGCTTTGATCAAGGAGAACTTTGATTTCAGGCCAGGGATGATCGCAATCAATCTTGATCTGAAGAGAGGAGGCAAATTCAGGTTTCAGAAGACTGCTGCCTATGGACATTTTGGTCGGGACGACCCAGACTTCACATGGGAGACAGTGAAGCATCTCAAACCTAAGAGTTAGAGTTTTTTTTGTCTCTCTTTTTCATTTAGCTACTGTTATTCCTTAATTAGTTGTTCTTCGGAAAAATGTGTCCGGCGAAGGAGATAAGATTAGGAATCATTTAGTTGAGGATAATAGAGGTGTTAACGCAGTTTAGGAGTTAGCGTTGTTGTTTCCATGCGTTTTATCATCAATTATATGTCGGGAACAAAGAAAAATACATTTGTCAGCAGTGTTGGTAAAAATCACACTTTTTGCTCAACTCCTGCGGCTATCTATAAATCTCTGCAGGTTCAAACGAAACTAGCATTTAGATTTAAAAAGTTATTCATCAATGATACTGGAATTTTTGTCTTTCACATTTGTAATATGATTTTTTTTTGTTACAAGGACTACTCAGGAAAAAAGTTTCATTTCTATTCATGATGGTTGCTATCATTTTGTTGTGACGTTTTTAACCCACCAACAAATGTTTACAACATTTTTTATTGTTTCGATGCTAGTTAACGATATATGTCTATAAGTCTCTAAACACGTGTTTGAGATACATAATTGGCAAAACAGATTTTCGAAACCTTAACTCGAGCTAGATCCGAAAGTCCTTCCAGTTTGTTTTGATTGGATTTGGGTTAGATATAGACATAAAGTGTGCAGATTTGCCTGACCACTAAAATTGATCGGGTTGAAGTGGCAAACGTCGGGTCAAGTACTGTGTATTTAAGTTCAAATTTTCAGCTCTAAATTTACGTGACAATAAGTTCTCAATAAAGAATAATAGCTTTGGTCCAAAGCTCGCGCGTTTTATTGTACGAGGTTCACAACATAGGATAGTACGATAATAGAACCCTAACGACCAAAAGTCGAGAAGGTTGGCGAAAAGAAATGGAAGCTGAATAGCCGACGACATTGATGTGCACGATTCTAGCCATTGATCACACCAGTTTGTGTTACAGAGTCTGCTCTGCTTGCGAGAGGGCTCTCCCAGATAATTCCATTTCTCTCTGCAAATTCTGCACCTCCTCCGGCTCCAAACGCCTCTTCCGCATCCTAGTATGTACCACCATTTTCTTCTACTCTCTTCAACTATTTGCTTTCTGATTATTTAATTGCTTTGTTCATACAAATTGATATTTAATTCCATGTTTTGCCAGATTTCAGTAGCATCGGATACCAAAGTGTTTACAGTGATTTGCTTTGATAGAGCAGCTAGGGTTTTATTTGGCTGCTCTGCTGACGATTTTTTTGACTTTGCAAAGCTCAATCCTTTTGCTGGTAATTGTCTTTTTCGCCTGAAATTTGCTTTCTTGAATCCTATTGTATGTGATCTGCAAGCTAATTATGCTACACTACTTTGAAGTTTGCTGACAAGTTCCAATCGCATGGAACATTTCAGCTACTCTTTCTTACCTGTTTTTGTTTTCTTGTGAGATTCTTTGTGCAGCTGTTGATGCTGGTCAAATTCTGGTGGGTGAAATGTGTAGGGTGACTCTGTCTAAACCAAGAAATGGCAATGCTCAGCATCTCAGAGTGGCAGCAATTGTCCCGTTGAGGACAGGTTTTAAACCGGCAATAGTCACCTTGAGGGAGATGTATGGAGTAAGAGCCTCTAGTTAATGGCTTCTACATTTGACTTGTTATCTGTGGAATCACTAGCTCACTCTGCTGAATTTGTTTATTGTTCTTGAGAATATTGAATTGTGAATTCTGTTGAAGCATAAATAGTTGAATGCTTGACTGATAAAATTCATAATTTACTCTCTTCGAATGAATGGTCAATTTACGCTATAGGTTTTCCTACTAACTGGTCAAGTACACCTGCGTCCATCCTTTTTCAATAACATCTTCTTCTTATTTTGATATATTTGTATATAACATTGGTGAAATAGAGTATGGGCTGATCTTGAATTAACTGATCATTTTAAAGCCATGTGTATAGCCAGTAAATGTTATCTTTCATGTGTATAGAATCAAATCAATCACACATTGTCATAAGCAGAGTATATGACTGTTCTTTTTTATTATAGACTTCACATTTGAAATAATTTTACGAAACCTTTTGTCAGTAAACTACATTCTTACAGAGAAATGAAATGGGGCTGCTGAAAACAAATACTGGGACTGCTGAAGGTGAGCATGTCATGAGTCATGACCATTCCTTCTCAGACAGCATTTTCGCAAACTGCACACATTGCTGGCATGTGGTGAAGTAGGGGAGGCCAGCTTAGATCAGTCCATTACTGTGGAGCAAACCTATCATCTGTCCCAGTAGTAAATTTCCCTTGCATCCAGCTCTTGAGCATTTCTAATGATGCTTTTGGCTGATCCATCGGAACCATGTGACCGGCATCATGGACCTTGAGGAAAGTGAGGGGACCGTGGTTTTTCATCTGTCCTGCCTCTGCACCATCAACTGCAAACGGAACTGTAGGAGATGCTACAAATTGCTTCTGACCAGACCATTCCATGGCATGAACCCATCTTGAATTCCCTGCACAGAAACGGTAAGCTTACTTTATTTGCTTTGAAGAGTTACAGAAGTAGGGGTTTCCAATTTAAGTGAAGAGGCTTGCTTACCAAGCCAATTGCATATGAGATCATACTCTCCGGCATATATAAGTGCCTTAATTCCATCCTCAAGAAGTGAAGGAATTCCTACTTCAAGATTTCTCATCCAGTCCATCAGCATTGCATCGTAAACCTCAGTGCTGCAGGAAACGAACTCTATGTCCCCTACTCCTAGAGCTTTCCTCACTGATTTCTGGTTCAGGAATGACTCCATGTTCGAAAAGTCGTAGCACAGGTCTCCCTCACATTTCTTCCTCACATCATAGTACTGTAGGTCAAAGGTACAAAAAGTTCTTGTTATATAACCATAATGTTTTTTTAGTACTTACAAAACAGATGCTTGTTTGATGCTTTCTTACGTTTACACCTTCAACAATCTTCATAATACTATTGAATATGTTGTTGCAAACAACGTAAGAAGACACACAAGCGTTTCCTCCATCAGAACCTGAAAGTGCAGGTTCAAATAAATAATCACCAACAGAGCAAGTAATGAACTGATAGTTGCTTACTCAATGGAATTATGCATATCAAAATTACCACAAGTTTTGATTGCTTGTTCGCATGCAGGAAGATTTTTGTTGATTCTTTCGTAATCTGTCTTGTTAATCAACCTCATATCCAAAGCATAATCTGTGTATGCTTTGTACTGGATTTCAGGATTCGTCAAGCCATTGCCAATAGCAAATCCCTGCAGCACCATGCATTCGGGAGTTCACTTAGATACACAAGAAGTTAAGCTATCCATCTGAAGCATCGACTTGAGATCGAGAGACATACCTTAAGGTTTATATGGATTCCTTCTTTTGCCTTGTTTCCTTGATGAACTCGAGAAGCAAAAGCAGGAATGTAGTGCCCGGCATAAGATTCTCCGGTGATGTAGAAGTCATTTTTAGCAAACTGAGGATGCTCCTTGAAAAACGCCTGATATTTGCAGATAAACATACTGTAAATTAAAGCTTGTATTGCATTCATGACAAGAAATAAAGCATTGCGAAGAAAGAAAACTGACCTGCAAGAAGTCATACAGGTCGTTGCTCACGCCTTCTTCGTCGTGACGTATGTCATTTTCATCGGAAGTGTAGCTGAAACCTGTTCCGGTAGGCTGGTCCACGTACAGAAGATTTGAGGCCTAGAAATTGAAAATCACAGCATCATCAGAAACTAAGAAATAAAACAAGACATAATGAAGAATAAGGAAGTGGAATATTACCTTGTCCCAACCATAGTCATTCCAGACAAGGGAGAAGTTCTTTGCAATCTGGAAAGGACCATTTTCATAGAACACAGCTAATTCGCTGCTGCAACCAGGCCCTCCGGTCAACCATATCACCACGGGATCGTTCTTGTTGGTCCTTGATTCGAAGAAAAAGTAGAACATTCTGCAACCAAAACATTGTTTAGTATCAAGAAGCTCAGAATTTGGAATCATAGCTAAACAGAGCAAAGAAACAAGAAGCAAATATTGTTGAACTGAATTTTGAAATAATGCAGCGAAGACACGTCACGGTACAGTTCCAGGTTGTCTCTTGTCTATGCATCAAAATGGCTGACCTCATCGCTTTGTGTGATGAATCTTCTCAGTTTAGAAAATTACAAGAAATAAAATTAAATGCTCAATCTAATTAATTAGCTGAGAACTGTTGATGAATTAATTTGAGAAAAAGTATTGTCGATAACAACATAATCAGCTTTCTAATTCTTATACACAGAGTAAAAATCAACACACTCAAGAAACAGAGCAATACAAAACTAATTACCTTGCGGCTTGGGAATGGGTAAGGCGATAGTAACCGGCATGGTGACCGAGGTCTTCGACGGAGGACCCGCCGGAGAGGCCGAGAGTGGGGAGCTTGAGACGCTTCTCTACGAGCTGCTGCTGTTCTTCGGAAGCAAGTGAAGGGTCGCCTTTTGCGGTGTTGATGGAGTCTTTGGGGAACAAGTTGAGGCCTCGTATGAGCTTCTCTGCTTCTAGCTTCGCCAAATTGGCCGAGGAAGAGAAGCGAACATGGTTGTTTGGAAATGGAGTTGTTGCAGATGAAAACAGAGCAAGAAGTAGCAGAACAATAGAAAACAGAGAGAATTGGGCCGATGATGGTGCAATCATTGTATTGTTTAATTGAAATTAAAAGTGAAAATTGGGTTGTTCCATGGATGGAGATTTATAGAGCTTTTGAGGAGACCGAATTGAGTCTTTGATTATAATTAGTGAAAAAATGGCTGAAACAGAGAAGGGGTTGAGTGAGAAATGTATAATCCCAGAGAGAGTTAACGGTCTCCTGTTTGTTTCTCGGGTAAATTCTATTTTCTTTCTTTGTCAACAAGTTATTGAATGACCAAAATGCCCTTCTACGCATAAAGTTTTGATTTGTGGTGCATAGCAGATTTGTGGAGCCTCAGAGTTGGTTTTGTGGTGAGAGCTGCAAAATGTCAAAGGGCTGTGATGATGCTGAATCATTGCACCACTGAGGGCATTTTTGTCATTTAATATTTTTTTATTAATTCTTGTTTAATTGTTCTGTATAATATGGGCAAGAGTTGTTTCACTGTTTAAAGATAGTGCTGAAATGAAACAACAACCACTCAGCTTTTGTTTCTCTCTTTTCGTTTTAGCTTTATTATTGTTTTATTTTTTTTCTTTCCCACCGCTTGGATTTGAAGCTAAACAACAATGGAGACTGATAGCGACTAATCTTATTATCATTTTCAAAAGTGAACAGAAATAAAGGAGATGATATCATTACGAGTTGTTAATCTCAATTTAATTGTTCGTTATATATATATATTTATAAGAAAATGTTTTTAGTTGTATTTATTAAACGAAAATATTTTTTTAAAATAATATATTTTTGTTCTTTAAAAAATAAAATAAAAATATCAAAAATAAGAGAACAATATTTTTTTTAGTTGGTTTTTTATTTATTTTTATAGTACTACATGGATGATTCATGTCATAAGTTCTAGACTTCTAGTAATTACTTGACTTGTAAGGTTGGCCACTAATTAATGGAAGCTTTACAACTCGAATTCTCATACTAATTAATTGATAATTTAATATACATAAATATTATTTTTATCATACTATGTGTAAATCGTTATTTATAAGAGTTCCCTCGAGCTATTAAAGTATTATTAACTATGAAATTTAAATTAATCTCTTGTAATTTTTATAGCTATTAAAGTATTATTAACTGCAAAATTTAAATTAATCTCTTGTAATATTTATAGCTAGTGGCGTAAAGGTGAGAGAGACACTGTTAATTATTATATAGCTTTACTCTTAATTAAAAAAAGTAAACTAATTTTATTGTTTAAGTCCATCAAAAAAATTATTTTTTTATTATTTTAAGAGTTATGTGTGATGACAATTCACAAGTGAACATGTAACATCAACATTACTTTGACCATTAAAAACTCATTTTATTCATTCCAAAATAAGTGTTGTTTATTTTTATTTAGAGAACAATTAACTATGATCATAGCGTTAATGGATAATAACTAACTTGTTATAACAATAACAATTCATACATAACTAATTAAAAAAATGATACTAATTTTTAGACATATAAAACATTATTTATCAAGATAAGGTGAATCAATGGCTTATCCCTGTCTAAGTCACCGTTTGTAGTAATTGAAAATAATGAACATATACCATTGTTAATTCTACTTCATTTTTCCTCTAAACTAAAATAACACACATCAACACGATGCATCATGCGAGTCATATTTACATAGAAGATTCTCGAGTTGACACAAAAATATTCCCAATTTCCGTTTTGTATGCAATATATTGAGTGCGTGGAGCGTTGACATGAGAAGAAGGTGACTAGAAGGGAAGGTTGCAGGAAGTGCGATGTGATGAGGCATTGCAAGCAGTAACTTAATGAAACAGAACACAAGATACATATATGCAAAAACTTTAAGAATTTATATAGCTTAGCTTTAAGAACTAATATAGTTTAGGTTTGCGTGCACACCATCAGGTTACAATAGGAAACAAGTCTGGTACTGTTTGTGTAACTTGAAAACAAACAATATAGTTGTATATAGTAATCACAACAAGCAAAGCCATGCTCATCCATAAAGAAACAGTCATGGACCCCTCAGAATATATATACAGTATAATAATTATATGTTAATGACATTAAGTAATGCCTCATTAGTCATTAGCTGTGCTCTGCACTGCAATCATTTGGAACATTACTCAAGCATGATGAGATGGGATATCAGATATGCAACCATTTTACATGATCTTTTATTTTATGGTAAGCTTAGCACCAATTATTTAAGAGGAGAAATCAAACTCGCAACTTTTTTCTTTTCTTGTCAAAGTAGGTTATATAGTTGCTCGAAAGCAAAAAGATTGGGCATCGACCTTTAGCTTGTTCTTTAACTATGACTATCTTTTTTATATGCATTATCATGTTGGATATATATAGAACCCATTAAGAGGGAAAACGTGTTTTGTATAAAAAAAAAAAAAAAGCATGAATTTTTCGTTCATCGTCTACAACATCAGCAAAAGGAAGAGGATATGATCAATTTTAGAGAATATTTAAGCAAAATACTTACTGCAGCTCAAACAAAAAGAGAAATATATTTTGGATCATATAGAAAAATCTGCTTTTGCCCATTGGCAATGACCACAATTCTACGATATTATACTATCACAGATCTTAAATTATTTGCTTCAGCAATCAAAAAGAGAAGACATTCATTTCTCAACGAAAGAGGATATTATCCAATGTGTAATTAGTTTACTATTTTGAATTCTAAAACAAATTGTATTACAAGGTCTGGATAGATAATCGAACAAGTATGCAAGAGAGAAACTTTCCATAAAAACATAAGTAGTAGTGTTATTAATTTCTGAAGATTTATAATTAACTAGTTTGTTTTGTATTTACATGCAATGTTGTTTCTCAATTTTAAAAAAATTCATCAATACCTTGAATGCACTAACTCAATTGTGTAATAGTCAACCAAATATATGAATTGGTAAACCTATATATTGAGTTGGTTGACCAATTCATCTCATAAATTCGTACCAATTTGAGGTATTGGATGACTTTATATTAGTTAGTTATGTATGTTGATCTAACAATGGTTTTTGTTTATTTTACTATGCATAGATGTAAACTTTCTAGCCGGTCACGTGAAAGACAGTGTGCTCGACGGGCGGAGTCCAAGCTATACAAAATTTTGCTCCTCCTTCGAAAACTCTACAGTCGCGTGGATGACAATGGGCTCGACGGACGGGTTCGCCTATTCTGGATCGGACCACTTTACTACACACACCCAAGCCCAAGACCAAGCCCATATGAGATAATCACATTAACTTATAAAAGTTTTGATAGGCCCGTAATATTTGTGGATGGCCCATTCAGGAATACAGGTTCCCAACAAATGAATAAGCAAAGTCCTTTTCTGTTACTAAATTGACCATCAGCAAATCATTATTAATTTTTTTTTTTTTAGGCAACAGCCTATGGAACTTTACAAGAGATTGAACAAATCACTTTAACGTATTAAAGTTGGAAGACCAAAAATGGAGTTCTTTCATAGCTTCTGCAAACTTAACCAGTCCTATATTCATTCTCTTTGGTTTCGTCTTATGTCATCTTGCAAATGACACCTTTTGAATATATGAAATTCTACGAGGAAATGGAACTTGAAATACTATATTTTTTAAGACTTCAATTATTGACAAAAGTAACTGAAATGAAGAGTATATTAATAAATAGGAAAATGTTAAATGTTTCAAATTTGGTACAAAATTTTATGTACGAAGTAACGTGGCACTCTACGTGACATATATATTTTTTATTTTTTTAAATTAAGTTTCGGCGAATAATAATTCAACATATATGATATCACTACCCTGACACCCTCCCATGAACTTTTGGCGCAGAGCGTCAAGTATATAAAATATATTGTACATGTACGTGAGGTGTTGTGATTATGCAAAGTCATTGATGAAATAATTAATATGTCATATCCCATTAGTTGACACATCATTTTATACCATATACGGGACATACAGTATTACTTTAATAAATATGATAGCTAGTT
>JAYMTE010000843.1:0-15493 GCA_036897545.1 Pelargonium fulgidum
GGGTACAAATTTGAAGGTGGGCTGATATGATATTCAGGTAAAACTCTTTCAATTTTGCCACTTACACATAACCATATGTACACAAATTAGCAAACCCACATAAAGCCCAACAGCTTGAAAAGCCCATAAGAATCACCAATTTTGGGCTTGTGCCCCAAAAGACAACATTGGGTTAGAAAATTAGAAATGTTAACAATAAATACCAATATTTAACTTCCTTAAAACACAATCAATAATTGTAAGAAAACCAAACAAAGAGGCAAGAATTCATTCCCTAGCAAAGGCTTATTCTTTAAATAAAAATAAAATAAAAGAGAGAATTAGATGTGGTTGAGCCCATAGCAAGTGGAGTGGGGACACAAGACACAGAGACAAGTGAAATGTAATGTGAAAAGCAAGGAAGAGACAGGTCAGAGCCAACCAACGACCGCGTAAAATAAAACCATAATCAAAACCAAAATCAATAATCAATAATCAACACACAAAAAGCACCTTTCTCTTCTTCGCTTCCCTTCCCTTCCCTTCCTTGCAAGTCAATACCCTCCGACGTCTCTCTCATCCGCCGCCGGCCACTTTTCTCCATCTCCGACCACTCTTTTCTCTTCAATCCGGTAATTAAGCCTATCCTCTCGCTCTCTCTTTTTTTGTTTTGTTTTGTTTAGTCTTTGTTTCTTGCAGTACACAGGGATTGCAAGACTTTCTGTTTTTAGATTTGTTGCTAGCTAAATTTTACATGTTAATTAATCTTTACTTTTCTTGAATTCATTTCGACATATATTGTAGATTTCGATGTTTTCGTGTTTATTGGTTTGTGTTTTGGATTGGAAAACTTGGATGGGTCCATGGCCTTGCTTGAAGATATGCTTTTGGTTTCTGAGGAGGTTTTGGATTGAATTTGAATTGAAATGAACTCTTGTTGGCTTGTATGGTTTCTTGATAATATACATATTTTTATTTATAAAGAATTTGAGTTGAAATAGTAATGAATTGATTTCTGAGAAATGAATTTTATAGTTACTTTTCAAAATTAGTTACTTCAAGTCCATACTGTTGTGATTAAAGTTAAAAAGGAAAAGAAAAATAAGTGCTGCTCGGTTCATTAGTATCATGATAGAGTTGTTACTTTACTTTCTGTACCTAGACAATCATTTTATTACCCAATACTGTGCATGCGGGTAGTTTCTCACTAGGAGAGATTTTTATTCTTTTATTTTTTAAATGTTAGTTGGGGTTGAAGAACGAGAATAGTGAGGATACTTAGTGATACTAGCCTCATAAAAGTGTACTGCTCTTCAAAAATCCCTGGGGGAGCGTTGTTCATTTGGTCAGTAGGAAATTTGGGAAAAGAAATTAGGTGTTCAATTTACTCTCGGTTGAGATTTTGACCCTGGTGTAGAGACCAATTAGGTTGTACTTTGTTGTATGGGTATTGGACATTCCTGGTCTCATTTCTTACATGTAGAAAATTGTCAATGCACTGTTTTTTCCCAGTTAATTGAGCTCTTTCTCAGTTCATAAATTGAGGAAAAAAATAATATAAGAATGGTAATGTTAAGTTGTTAACATCTTTCTATATTTTGTTTTGTTGTTGTTCAAATAAGTTATTGATGGAGCTGGTACTTTGGTTGAGATTGAGAGCTCTTTTCGTTTCAAGTAGAGGCAATTATGTCATTGAATTGGATCTTATTCGGTTAACAAGGGCTTTGACTGTGGTTTTCAGTTTTTTTTTTTCCTCTTTTTTTGTTCCTTTTCTATTATTGGAGATTAACTTAAACAATAGATTGTTCTACCTTCTCATACTGGCATTTGTTCATTTTAGCTGTTTTAGCTGTTTATTTATTTATAGTGGGTTAGGACTTGGGTCCTATGGAATTTCTTCTCCGTCATTTATTATTAAGGTGTCTTGCATACTTGATCATTTGCACTCTCTCTCTCTCTCTCTCCAAAAGAGGATTATTTAATTATGGGTCTTGGAGAGTGCACTAAAGTTATTTCAACATTTTTTTTTTAGGTCTTACTTAAAAAATAACAGTAAATCCTTGCATATCCACGTCAATATATACTTTTTTAATTTGTAAGTACTTTTCTCTTTATTTTTGGATTCTTCTTCAGGAATTGTTTTTATGCTTAAGATATTTTTCTGACAAAAATCTATATATGCTTGTTGATAGAATCATAGAATCCATCTTTTCTTATGGGCACTTATAATTTTAACCTAATATGAATTGCATAATTAATGCTGCTTTGTTCTTTGTTCATGTAAATAGAATGGATCCAACTGGACATTCTAAGATAAGGATGTAATCTATGCTATAGACAATTAGACATTGCATATAGGGGTGCTTACTAGTGCGATCAAACTAACAGTTTAAGTGAATCAACAGGCCTCTTCCACAGGAATTTGTTAAAGATCCCACAAGAAGAACGAGATTACTATTTCTTCTGGGTTGCTATTGTCAAAGAATTTAGTGTATCTGTGAATTGGTATTTTGTAAGATCAGAATCCGACCTCTTCAGTCTTTGATCCAAAGGTTCATTTTATTGCTCCATCTTTTGTTATGGGAAAGCCAACTGGGAAAAAGAAGAGTCAAGAAGCACAAAGACCCACCAGTGTTACAGGTAAGCTGAGCAAATCCTCTGACCGGAGCTCCAAAGCAATTGATGAAGACACGGCTATCTTCATCAACATGTCTCAAGAGCTAAAAGAGGAAGGCAACAAACTCTTCCAAAAGCATGACCATGAAGGTGCCATGCTGAAGTATGAGAAAGCCATCAAACTTCTTCCTCAAAACCACATTGATATTGCTTATCTACGAAGCAATATGGCAGAGTGCTATATGCAGTTTGGTCTAGGAGAGTATCCTCGTGCTATAAATGAATGTAATTTGGCACTAGAGATATCACCTAAATACAGTAAGGCACTATTAAAGCGTGCACGATGTTACGAAGCATTGAATCGGTTGAATTTGGCGTATAGGGATGTTAACATTGTATTGAGTATGGAGCCGAAGAATTCTACGGCATTGGAGATGGTTGAGAGGTTGAGGAAGGTGATGGCTGAAAAGGGAATTGAAGTTGATGATTTGGAAGTTGATTTCGGTAATCCTGAGGCGCGTAATGGTTTACATTTTGGTAAAACGTTGAAAGAGAAGACAAAGAAGAAGAAGGGTAGTAAAAGTGGGGAGAAGAAGCCAGTGGATAAGGAGGTTGTGGAGGAAAAGGTTGAGGTTGTCAAGGATAAAGAAGTTACAAAGACTGTTAAGGAGGAAAAATTGGTCAAGGAGGTTGTTAAAGAAGAAAAGGTTGTCACCAAAGCTGTGAAGTTGGCTTTGGAGGATGATATAAGGATGGCACAGTTACCGGTGAATTGTAGCATTGACTTGGTGAGGGAGGTAGTTCGGGATAGGTTTCCAGGCCTGAAAGGTGTTCTTGTTAAGTATAGGGATCAGGAAGGTGATTTGGTTACAATAACCACTACTGATGAGTTGAGGATGGCTGAAAAGTTATGCAATCCTAAGGCTTCACTTAAATTATACGTGGTTGAAGTAAGTCCTGATCAAGAACTGGCTTACAAGGGAATGAATAATGAGGCGGAGTTGCATAATATGGATATGAGATCCACTGATGTTGCTGAGAATGGGAATGTAAGGACGGCTAAAGAAACAGAAAAGATTGATGGTTCTTATTGTATCGAAGACTGGCTTGTTCAGTTTGCACGAATTTTTAAAAACCATGTTGGGTTTGAGTCAGATTCATTTCTGGATCTTCATGAGATAGGAATGAAGCTGTACTCCGAGGCAATGGAAGATATTGTAACTAGTGATGAAGCCCAAGAATTGTTGGAAATTGCTGCTCAGCAGTTCCAAGAGATGGCAGCTTTGGCTTTATTCAACTGGGGGAATATTCACATGTCCAGGGCAAGAAAACGGGTAGCCTATTCAGAGGATGAATCGCCGGAATCTATACTTAAACAAATTGAGACTGCATACAAGTGGGCCCTGAAAGAATATGCCAAGGCAGGAATAAGGTATGAAGAAGCTATGAAGATTAAGCCAGACTTCTATGAAGGTCTTCTTGCACATGGACAACAGCAGTTTGAGCAAGCAAAGCTTTGCTGGAATCATGCAATTGCGACCAAGATTGATTTGGACACTTCTTTGGCATCTGGACCTTCCTCCGAGGTTTTACTGCTTTATAACAAGGCCGAGGACAACATGGAGAGGGGTGTGCAAATGTGGGAGGAAATAGAGGAACAACGTTTAAATGGACTCTCTAAATTTGATAAATATAAAACTCAACTGCAGAAGATGGGTTTGGATGGGCTGTTTAAAGATGTATCTGCAGATGAAGCAGCAGAGCGAGCTGCACACATGAAGTCACAGATATACTTCATGTGGGGCAGCTTGCTATACGAGCGTTCGGTTGCGGAGTATAAGCTAGGGCTGCCTACTTGGGAAGAATGCCTGGAGGTTGCAGTTGAGAAGTTTGAATTTGCTGGCGCTTCTCAAACGGATATAGCTATTATGATCAAGAACCATTGCTCCAATGAAGCAGCTCTTGAAGGTAAGATAATAGAGTACTTACAAAAATTTGTTCTTTTTTTATTCAGATCTAAGTTCTTGCATTTGATAATTTAGGGTTTTTAAATTTTATCACTTTTCTATCACTACAGGTGTAGGGTTCAAAATAGATGAGCTAGTGCAGGCATGGAATGAGATGTATGATGCTAAGAGATGGGAGATATGCGTTCCATCCTTTCGCCTAGAACCATTGTTTCGCCGACGGGCTCCAAAACTTAATTATATTTTGGAGAATCTTTGAGTTTTTATTGATTTCTGGGCATTCTTTGGAATCATGAAAGAAATTCGTCGGTCTTCTTTAGCTTATTGTTTACAAGGACGCGTTTCCATCTAAGACAGGTAAGCCTATATCTTTGATTTGGCTTGTTCTATTTATTTTCCTCATTTTCAGTGTTCATCATAGACCTTTTCCAAGCATGTATGGTTTATGCATTGTCAGATTGTTTAGTAACCATCTAGGGCAATGAGAAATTGATGAGCTGAGTATTGAATATCAAAAAAATTCAGCAAAGTTAAGGTCGGGATAGGTATTTTTGGAAGTTCATGGAGAAACTAGGGTAGGAAAAGAATTATGGTTAGATTCCTTGTCGGTTTTATAGCTAATAATGAGACACCATCAATTGGACTGTTTGTTCAGGAAAACTTTTGAATGTATCTTGTGGAAGAAGCTATTGCAAATTCAAGTTTATATATAGCAACTAGAGTTTAAATTTGTACTCTGGAACATAAACTGTTGGTTGTTCTATCTGTGGTTGCAGGTATTTTTATTCTGTGTCAACTTATTGTTTGGTTTTGGAGCGAAGAAAGAAATTTGGTCTCATGCTTGGTATTGTAATGATAGTGAACTTGTGATTGGAAAGTTTTCTTTTACATTTTCTTTAGTTGGGAGGGATTTTTTATTTAATTGAAGTTATTCTCTAGCTTGATATAGTGGGAATTCTTTTGTTACTTATTTTTCAAATGTGGGTGTATAATTGAAATATTGTTCAATGTACCAAATAGTGTGAAATTAGATTGATTGTTCATCAATATATGATTGTTTTATTGTGCAATCAACATATTGTGGGTAATATTTGCATCCTGAGAATTTTTATTTATTTATAAGAAGCGATAAATTCATATACAAGTGTATTTAAGAATTCTAAGTCGAGAATTGTTCGGTTTAATTTAAACCATCATGAGGTTGTTAAAATGTTGGGTCCCTTTTACTCCAACAAATTTACTTGGGTGGGTATAAATGATTTTAACGTTGTGATATCATCTCATTTACTTGACTCAAGCTAAAGCTAATATTTTTTGGCTTAGTTTAAGTCAAGCCAATGAGATCTTGCAACCACGTTAATATTCACTTATACACACCTGTGAAAGTGAACTAATCAAACATTTTAATGAGTTGTCGCTTAGATGAAGCCAAACCAATGTGTGATGAAGCCAAACCAATGTGTGTGTGTATATATATATATATATATATATATATGCGCACATTTAAAAGAAAAAGAAAAAAAAATGATGTATTAAAAAAATATTCCTTTAAAGAAAACTTCAAATTTCTTGTAAAAGGAGCAGCAGTCGATCATTGGAAAACAAAACTTCTATCAGAACACAAAACAAAAATTGTCTAAAAATAATTGGGCAAAAGGTTCCAAAAATGTCAGCATTTAAATTTTAAAGTATCTTAAAAAAGAGCAAAACTGCATTTACCCACAATAACTAAAAGAATGAATTTAAGTCTAAATGTTTGTGTTATTTGGTTTCAGTCTACTGAAGATTATTCAGTAATGTTTGTGTTGAATCAAGCATGTGCTTCAATTCAATTCAGGAACTCAAAATTATCAGCAACAACAGATGTTTCTGGTGGTGTCTTGTCTGAAATAGAATTGGGCCAATGACCAGGATCTTTCTGGGGCTCCATAACATAAACACCACCATTTGACAGTCCCACAGCAAACTGGTTTGCTATTTGTGGATTAGCAGCAATCACAACCGAGCTTACATTGTCGCTGCACGTATCACAACCAAGCACAATATCAGAATCATAACGTCAAACGAGGAACAATGATAAGAAGAACTCGTAAAAGCGTTTCACAAATGATTCAAGTATATGTATAGTTTCATTATAATGTGGGATGGGAAATACTGACAGTACTTTTTGTATTTAAATTAATCTTGTTCTTAACATGGGAAGGAAAACGAGTCACGATGCAAATGAGCGTGATGATGCGTGCAGCATACCTTAAATCACGGGGAAGGTAGCTAGTTGGATTTATCTGAAACAATGGTACAAGCTCCGAACCATCATATATGAGCACAGTCCCATCTACAAAACCGGCATACACCATCTGGCAATCACAAGAAAAGGTTGCATGGTGGAGAGGTACGGGAACTTCCTTTATATATCTCTGTCAACACAAAACAAAAACATGTTTATTCTTCTATCATCAACAAACAAATCATGTGAGAGAGAGAAAGATAGAGAGAGAGAGAGAGAGAGAGGGAGAGAGACCGTTTTTAGGCATTGTAGTTCTCTTGCTTCGTAAATTGCCAAATGAGACTGATGGACAAGGAGGAACTGTGTCTGATCCTGGTGAAACTGGACATGGCTTGTTAACGATTCCAGAGTGAGATCGCGAGTAGCAATAACCAAGAATCTGTTGTTTAGTTTCTTCCACCCATTCATGTCCCACACAATAATCTGTTCGGAAAAAATGTAAATAGACAGGAAACTGAACTCCAAATTATAACGGTAGAAATATGAAAACAGGAGTTCAGATAATCTGCTAATTTATGTTCTTGTTTCTTCCCCAACCCGCCCTTCTTTTTTGCAGTGAAGTAATGTAATTATGTTGGTCCCTTTCTCTTATAATACAAGTAAGCAAGATGGTTTCACAATCACAAGTGATAGTTCTACGTTTGGATAACATTAAAAGCCTTGTCTGATAGTGAAGAGTGAAACCACTAACCTGAGCGTCTGCTCCAGAAGATACGAGTACATTTAGCTCATTGGAAAACGAAAGCCCAGTTACTACATTATTATGACCCTTAAGAATGCTTTTGACCTGCAATAAGGAAGGTAGTGACGGAGTTTCAATTTTACGGCGCTGATGCAAATATATGTATGGATAAAAGAAAGCATACCTTATCCAAGTGGGCATTATAAATTAGGATTGTGGAATTATCCATTCCAATTGCAACAATGTTATTATCCCGAGGGTGGATCGCTAGACATGTGGGTCCTTTTGGTGCACTCCTGAAAGCCACTATTCTCTGCAATCAGCAAACGAGATTTCCCTTTTTAGGTGTAAACCACAGGTTTAATCCTGCTAGGGGCTTAGTCACAGTTAAGGCTCTTCGCCCCTCCCTATAGGTGTGGTTAGTGGGGATCGAACTCGAGAGCTCTTCCCACAAACTCAGTTTGCGTTGCAAACTGAACCTCAACTCATTGGTAGCAAATGAGATTTCTGATATTGCAAATGTATGCAAATGTAGGCAAATACTGAGGTTCTCACTCAGTTAATGAATTACTAAATTGAAACTGAATTGATGAATCAGTCATGACAAATCAGCTCATGTATGGTAAATAATTAATAAAAAGGCGTTAAGTATGAGAATTATGATTTCATCTTCCATTCTCTATCTTACCTTAAACAGCATCATGTTGTACAGAGAAATCATTCCTCCCGAGGCTGATATCAGATATGATTCATTCTTCGATAAAGCAAGACAGGGTATTGCCTTGTCGGGGTTGGTGACCATCAGATCGTTAGTCATTGGTTCTAAGCCACCCCTCGGATGCCATAACTGAGGGAGAAATTGTGTAGTTGCCTACATTTACAGTATCATCAAATGACATTAGTAACTAATTATTTGCAAATGTACAAGAACTTGAAGAGGAAAAAAGCAACTAGTCGGTACTTGTCACTTTACCTTGCCTTGCAAATTAAGGTCATTCCTTGACCATCTCCAAAGAAGATGGAGACCATTTGATCCTAAAGCCAAAATGGCATTACCAGAATTGGTGTAAACCAACCTTGAAATCTGCATTAGTCACAGAGAATTTTTTTGGGCAAAATACGCATAATAGTCAGCTTTTATGAAGCTAAGTCACTACCACAGATTTTTATACTGAAATCAGAGATATACATGTGAAAGGAAAAGTTAGCCAATAAACATTAAAAACAAAGATCTAGTACCCGAGAGAGAGAGAGAGAGAGAGAGAGAGAGAGAGAGAGAGAGAGAGATATCGTACCTTGTTCGTTTTCACTTGAGTAGGAAGCCTCAAGAGGCGATACTGTGATCTGCTAATTCCATTGAGTCTTCTATCCTTCGATTTGTTATTATATTCTTCATTCAATTTATATGGCACATCAGCCCAGTTTCTTGTCTCCGTATTCTACAGAAAACCAATTACTTTATCATTTCAGAAGCAATCCACAAGATAGTACAGAAAATGAAATTCTAGATGCAAAACATAACATTTCTCATATGCTACGTAATGATGTCACAGACAAACCATAAATCTTAAATAACCAACTCAATTAGTACCCACCAACATTGGAGCATCCCAAATTCCAACTTCAGCAGTAGAAGTGGTCAATTTATTATTTGCAGTCTGCACAAGTAAACAACAAAAGGCATAAAAATGAAATAAAATTGACAGAAAAGAAAGAAAAAAAAAAATACACTTCCAGGGTAGTCAGTGGTAATAAATTATAGTGACCTTTCTCAAAGTTTCATAAATAACCCTATTAGAGGCATTAGCAGAACAATGTTCAACTGTTTGCAGCAATTGAAGACCCGAACTAGTTGCTAAGATTTTGATTCTGTTTTCATTTGCACTAACCGCCAATAGCGTTCCATCCTTGTTAAAGCGAAGACATGGAGTTGCCTATAAGAATCGAGAGAGATAAGAATATGTCAAAATGAATAATAAGTGTCTCATGCATCTATATTTGAATAAGCGTAACTATAAAACATGCAAAAGAACTCAATGAACTCATGTAGACCAAGTTGTTTTTTCTTCTCAAAAAGTAAAATAATGAGAAACCAAAAATTATAGCTCCAAAACAACTTACTGGTAAGCCTCCATCTACATTGATGGTGGTCAAAAGATCCACATTGTCCATATGCCAAAGTTTAACTGAATGGTCATGACCGGCGACCAAAATTTGGTTCTTGCTTCTATCACATTGTACAGTAGCCAAAGAACGAGCTTGAAGTCCTTTATAGATTCTCTTGCTAGAGCCTTCCCTTTCATTCCACTCAACAAGGAAAGTTTCTCCATCTTTATTGGTTCCGCATGAAAAAAGCCTAGCAAAGTGTTAAATGAGAAATTTATCATTCACCCATAAAAAATTATGAAATAAAAAACGATCATTACTGGTAGCATACTAGCATAGATTTAGTTAAACAAACCTTTTGCCATCGGTACTGTAAAACATATTAGTGCACCCACGACCTGGAGTATCGTTATCAATTCTAGATCCCAAATTATCATACAACCACACTCTTATTTTTCCATCCACTGATGTTGAGAAGATAAACTGAGGAACAACAATACAGATAGAGTTACAAAAGAATTAATACTTTAAAATAGGATCAACCCCGAGAGAGATTCTAGGAAGAGTTAATGCTTACATGAATACGTTCCTTAGCATGGGGGCAGATAGAATGAACAGGAGCATCATGACCATCGAAAGTATACATTTTGGCACCAGTGGTGGCATCCCACACCTTAAAGAAAGTAATTACATCATATAACTTCCAGTGTACCTTAATCGTTGAATATAACAACACCAACCTTAACTTTCATGTCATCACCACCGGTTATGACCCGAATTTGCTCAGCAGAGATAGAGAATCCGAGATCATTCACACCACCAGCATGAGCATCAATCTAGATGTAAGAATATCAGTGTAAGTGAAAAAGACAAATATATTCAAAAACAGCAAATGGGTATGAAAAACCTACCTCCAGACACTGTTGGACGTCATTTCCACCGTGATAAGTATATAATTGCACAATGTGTTTTGAATATGCAATCCCTGCTTGAAAGAAAAGCAGTATTGTTGAACTCGTAAACAATTGAAATTCAAATTAGAAGACAACGTCATAACTTCAATGTTATGGAGACTTCCCAAATTACCAAATAATGACCCATCAGGGCTCCACATAACTCGATTAGCACTGACAAATAAGTCTTTGAAGAAAGCTGCCTGAATACATTGAGCAATGCAGATCTTAGAATATACAGTTGGCCGAAATCGCTCGTATTGTTGAGGTATAATATATAACTTAGTTTTGAAGAATACCTGGAATTCCAATGAACATGCTCCGATATCCCAAACCTTAAAATTTCTTGATAGCAATTTTTCTCCAGACTTAACTTCCCACAATCCTACATCCCCAATACTCGATCCAACTGATGATCACACGACAGCATAATTAGTTAACTTCAACTGCATATATTATCATCTATCACAATTAAATGCTATGGAATAAAATTTGTCGTATATGTCAAACCTAGAAGAACAGTGTGCTGAGAAGGATGAAAATCCATGGTTGTTGGGGAAGATGTCTCATTCAAGGTCCTTGCAACTGTTTTCGGCAAGTCATCATCCACAATAAATACCGAGCTGTTGCTCTGATCAGAATAACCGACAGTTGATGTGACCTACACATAGATATAATACCATGATATAGCAACACTAAGTTACACACGTTATCAAATAAAGTTGCATCGAAAACTGATTTACCTCATTCTGAGTCTGAATGACCCTTCTCACGGAATCATTTTTAGAACCTTCGTTACACTCTATGCCTGCAGTTTCAAAAAAGCAGTGTGCACATAAGAAACACTTGCACAATGAATATTGTGATTACAAACCTAAAATAAAATGCACCCATGAGTTCCAGTGAAAGATCAAATGCCGATACCTGGCTCCGATGATACACCTGGACAGGTAGCCCCATTAGCAAATGTGGAATTTGTTCTGGTCGATGGACCAGAATCACTACGGTTGTGCTGAAGTGGACAGACATGGTCCACAAAAAGGGATTCTATATGAGGAATTGGTTGGGGATATTCACATAGTCCATGTTGCCAATTCAAGCTGTTACATGACATGGAAAATAAAATAGTGAAATGGTATAATGAACTCATCCCAAAATGTTGTAATCATCTCCAAGAATATGCATCTAATCTAACCGAGTCATCTGAAAATATCTACACAAGTGAGCATCCTATGGAAATCTTAAAATGAGAGAAACAAAGAAGTAATACCTCTGGTTAAGTAGACATCGTAACCTTTGACTATCAATACTAGGAAATTTCAGTTTACCACGGAGATTGGGACTTGCCACAATTATTTTCCTAAGCACACAAACCAAAGTTTCCCTTGCAGATCTTGTATTCCCACATGAGGACAGAGAGGCATGATCCCTGTTTAATAAAAACACGATACCGTAAATTATGAGTTGTGATTTTACCATATCCGACATCACCAAAAGGAGTAAAGAACTCAAACCTGATATCATTTAATGTCAGAAGCTGAGTGATTTCCTTAAATAATTCTTCGTTACCCAATTCAAAAACTTTGAGATCCATCTTGAGTATGTCTAACGCCTTGGCATGGTTTTTACTGGTCAATAAATTCATTGAACATTAGGATTGAAAACAATGATTGTATGAGTACTTGTCATTTTTTTTTTTCAAGAGCAACCGGAAGAAGTCACAAGCTTACTTGTCCAATGCCTCGAGATACTTTTGCTTTCTCATTTCAAAGTATATTTTTGTTGAGTATTTATCATCATCAATCTTTGTGAAATCAGAAAGGTACCTCTCAGCGTCATCCCATTCTCCAGATTGCACCATGTCCAAAAAATACTCCAGGTTAAAGTAACATCCACTTTCTCGCTCCATTCTATACAAAACAGGAACATGGATTACCAAAACACAACATTCTAAGTTTGTAGGCAGTGTCTGTGATGTGCTATGGAAAAACAAGATAGAACCTACATGTGAGCAGTTTTGTTGAAGCCTTCTTCATTACAGAACTGTAAGATTAAGAAGACAAGCTCTCTACTGAGAACATACATATGTATAAGCTCTTCTCGTCAACAAAACCTTTAAATAACAAAATTAGGTGAATAAGAGAGAAGTAAGAATTTACTTGGTCACTAAAGAAAATAGTAGTTTATACTATATCAAATATAGTAGTTTATCTGATCGATCACTAAGAAACCTAAACAATCAAGTTTAACAAGAGGTCACACAAATAAGAATTTATTACTTTAACTCCAACAATAACCCTTTTTGGTCATTTTCTAGATTTTCATATTTTTGGTATCAAAAACATAACTACGCATAATTTCAAACTTTTCCTTTTTCCTGATTTTCTCACACCCTAAGTGGAGGTTAGGGTTCTAATCAAGCACGTCACATGAACAAATGACAAGAAGATAAACCAAGTCAAAATTTCAAAGATATTCTTGACTATTTGACTGTTTCCTGATTCTCTGAGTAGCTAAACCTAGGTGAAGGTTAGGGTTTTAATGAAGCACATATATATGAACAATACGAAGATAAAAACAAGTCGAATTTAATGAACTTAACTCATATACAATATTCCTTTCTTTTGATCAAAGATCATCAACAGAAACAGTAATCATGAGATGAACAATCCATAAGACGACAAACATAATATGAATTTTCGGTTCTACTTTGTTCTGAGCAGCAAAGCAAGCACTTTAAATGGTAAAACATTAAATATCCAATACATCGTCATTTAGATTGGAAAACAACAAAGAAGCAACTTGATTAGATTTTACCCCTAAGAATTCATAAGACCGTCGCAATAAAAAATTAGAATCCAAAGGACACTACCATAATACAGTACATAGACTAATCTCGGTACATCTTGGTGTAGTTAACTTGAACAATAGACACAAAAAAAACAACAAACATGAACAAAAAAACACAGCTTCTCTCCGATCCATTTTTCATTTCCAGATCCCATTCTGTTCATAACCAGGCACAAGTTGACAACCTATATTTCTTGAGATGTGCAGAGCAAATCTCTCAATCATTTTACATTATAATTCAATTAAATGAAGTTTTTTTTATTTTTTTATTTTTAACATCTGAATCAAAGAGTTGAAACTATTTGCTCAAAACACTTCTTTCTCAGCAGCCAAACAGAATTAGGGTTTTGATCATGCCATAGGGTCATTACTCATTAGAGAGTCAGATAAAACTGATTGTCTTCACTAATAGCTAAACAGATCATAAACCCATTAGACAATCACAAAAAGGCAATAGAAAATGGAGTCAGTGAGAGCCAATTGCCTGATGAAAAACAGCAAAATCAGACACAAAATAATCAAAGAAACTAATTTGAATGCAACTAGTACTATTTGATATGTAAATGATGATTCAATAGCAATTCCTGCGTCAATTTTCTCGCCAACCAAACACAAGTCACAAACTTTCGATCAATCTCCAAAAACAAAAACAACCCATTTTCAATTTTCATCACGAGCAATCATTCCATAAAAAAAAAATCGTGCAAATGAGAGCAGTTAGTGTAAATTAATTGAAAACATAACTACAAAATTAAAGAGTGATCAAATCACAAATCAGATATACGAAAATTGATAGGAACCGAAGAAACAAATCGAGTGATTGGAACAGAGCTTTGCAAAAAAGCGAACCTGAAGATCAAAAACTAGCTCTAGAGAAATTTTTGTGAGTAGTGAGAAAGTGAAGAAATGAGAGAGCAGAGCCGAAATATAAGAGTGTGGCGAGATGATAGGTACATGCACTTATTACAAAACATTGGTGATAAGTCAACTATGCTATAAAGGGCAGTAAGTGAATGCTGTGGGCCCCACACTAAGCTGATTCATGTCTCTTCTCACTTCTCTTGTCTTTAACAAAAAAAAAAATTAAATAAATAATAAATCTTTTTCGGGTTCAAATAACGTGACAATTTTAGGTTACGTATTTGCATTTACCATTAGGGGATTGTACGTAGATATTAGAGACTTAGAGTAATAAACTATTTTTTTGTTGTCTGTCATATTAAATTTTTTATTCGATTTAAAATAAGTGTTTAGACTCGGTTTAAAATGAATGTTTATTTTTTTATTTTTGATAAAGAGAGTACATTTTTTTTATGCTAGTCTGTCTGTGTTGGTATAAAAACTACCAGTAATATTTTTATTAAAAGATTGTATTGTTAGTTCATACGTTTTTTTTTCCATGTAACAGTTCATACATTTTTAGTTTTTATTGTAGTGTATTGTATTATTGTTTGTATTTTAATTCTTTAACCGAAACTTAGTTCATATCTAAAACGATCGCATAATTTTAAGCTATTAAATTCTAACAAACTTCTGATTATGCCATATATAGCCAACGATATGTATTATTTCTTCATGGCGGCATATCTTTTAGCGAAATGCATGTTTTAAAAGTAATTGCAATTAAGAAATAAATGTATGTTAGATAAATATACACTACAAGTAGTCCAGGCATTATTTATGTACTAAATAAGAATGTATTCAATTATTTGACGACAAACAAATTTATAATATAACGGTTACTTAAATGATGAAACAATTGGAATCTTGTCTCGTGACATGCATGTAGGTTTTTTTGTAGGGTTTGCCTGAATAGTAGAGATGGAAGATCTGAGAGGAGAGAAAATGAACGATGTGTGTTTGTTATTGCAAGACAAGGAATTAAGATGACGAGAGTGGGGGTTAGATAATTGAGCAGATGAGCTTATGGGAGGTAAACAGACATTGCAACTATGGAAGATTGTCGGGATATTTATAAAAGAGGCTTCTATAAACTCCACATATATATATATATATGTGCCATGTATTGGCATCGTGTGATGATTTGTTAAAC
>JAYMTE010000844.1:0-15488 GCA_036897545.1 Pelargonium fulgidum
AAAGTCCCTTTGCTGATCCCTATGCATTTTGGATGCTCTAAGACCAAAAAATATTGAACTTTCATAACACAATAACACAAACTTCTACAATTTACGACTTTAGGCTAACACCACTGCACATTTGACGTGCAATTCAAGGAGACGCATGCATGGCATGGGCTCAAAAGTGAAGTGTGGTCAGGCACGTGCTGGTGTTGTCGTTTTCCACGTGCAGTATTTGCAGAAACTTTTGTCGTATGTGAGTTTAGAAGGCGTAGTAGTTTGACCAAATGATAACTTCTGTTTTCACCTAAAAAACAAAATGATGGCATTACTATAATTATCACATTGCATTGGATACCACAATTCGAACCTTTTTTTTTCAGACAAAAATATAAAAAAAAAAACGCCCACTTCTTCCGAGGATTGGTTCACGTGCTTCACTTATGCAAACGAAACACGTTTCTAGTGCCACCATTTGACACCTTCCTACTTATTTCTCCCCAACACCACTCACTACTCACACTTAAGATTTGATATGATTGATAATTCATATTTCGGAGCGAATTTTTAGTATTCGGGTTGAGAATGATTAAGTCAAAATTGATCTGAACTGAGAGTGGATTCGTTCGTATTCTAGGAATTGGACTACATATTAAGTTAGGTTCGAATTTAACATAGTATATATAAATTAACCCGTTTCAGTCACATTTTTTTCTAAATTAATAAATTTGGTTTCGATCTGATTGTGTCTATTTTAGTACATAAAACTTCAAAAATTGGACAAATTTTAGTACATCATTGCTTTTAACCTATACTAGTTTTTTAGAGTATACATATTACAAGTAGATTAATACTTATAATGTTTATTTGATTTAAATTATATTCTTGTCGTTAGAAATTTTTATATTTTGTTCGTTTTTGTTAGATCTTTCACTATGGAAACTTGGAAAGTTGTTATTTTTATTATAGTCTATGACTGTATATCTTGCACATGGGCTCAACTATAATTGAGTTGCCAAATTGGACTCAAAATTAATTTTGGGCTTTTCATGCAAGAGACAAACAAACACAATGGGCTGGGCCCAATAAAATTTAGTGGGCCTCTCAAACAACCGAATACCCGAGATGTATCGCTTTTGTAAACCGAACCGAACCGGTCGTTTCAGGCCAATTCTCAACAATCTCTCTCACTCTTCTTCGTCACTCACAGAAAAGAAACCAGACCTCACAAGTTTGGTTTAATTATATACTATATAATTATATATTGATGCGCTATAACCTTTGATGTTTTGGTGCTGTTTTGTTGTTGACTGTAACTTTTTTTTTTTTTTTTTTTTTGGCGGTGGAGATGCTATGAAGATAATTTGGGGAAGATTCAACTACAACGGTCATATTAGCCCTTGGTAGAAGAAAGAGTAAACGACAGCGTTTGGAAGACAAGTGTTAGTAATAGTAGTTAAACGATGCGTTTTGTGTAAATAATAGAGGAGCTAAAACGATGCCGTTTGGATCGTCTCCCTCAAGTGGCTCTGTTAGTTAGTTAGACAGGTAGAGTTTGTTAGTGGAAAACAGAGCAATAAGTGTAATGTTTTGAGCCAATTTGGCATTATTGAAAATAATACGAAAAGTGATCTTTTGATCAGGTCTCTGAGTAATTGGAGAAGTGTACGTGTGAGTGTGAGCAATTAGGGTTTCTTACTTGGTAAAATTCGTAGCAATTGTGCTGTAGGAGATTAGAGATCGGGTTAGGTTTTTGTGCTGATGCTAGTTTTTAAAGTTGAAAATGGGAACAATGTGTAGGTTTTTTTTCAAATTCTGTGATAATTTGTTGAGAATCAGATTATGTTTCTGTCATTTGACGCAATGTAGAGATATGATTGCTTGCTTTCTTCTTTTGGTGGTGATGATTATCCATTTCCAGCTTGTGGCTCTGGATTTGTTGAAGTCTTCTTCATCTTATTTAGTCCTATATGCTAAGAAATGTTTTGTGAAGATATGATATTGAAACATGCTATATATGATGTATGGACACTCTCATATATTCTTAATGTATCCGTACGTATCCGACACATGGACACACAGACCTCTTTGGATATGTGTCCCTCAATTTTTAACTAATGTTTCTCCGGGAACATGTGTCAAACACCTTACGTGTCACCCATTTTTAGTTTGACACTCCAAAACTCATTGACTATATATTTGGGTCATGTGGTGTCCTGTATCTAGCTCGTAGCCTCGTACCTGTGTCTATATAAAAAAGGATACATGTATCTTCTCAAATAATGCATCTGTTATCTCTCTAGTCGCGATTACTGTCTGGCTTATAGTGTTTCCATGTTATGTACGTGTGATCGCTAAGCTTTTATTTGGACTGCCTGAGTAAGCAATCAATCTAGTTGTTGAATAATAACGAGTAGACCGGGTGAGTGCTCAAGTAATGTGTTTTTTTACTTGTCTTTGACATCATGATCACATTAGTTGTCCGTTTTGTTTTTTTACAGTTGCTAAAGGATAAAAACCGATACGGCTTTCTACTAGAACTCAACCTCCAAGTTGAGAATGTTGTGTGGGCTCTGGATCCTCATCTTTAAGGAGAAGTAGCTGATGCAGCTGCAATGCTCAAGGAAAGAAAACAGTACGAGGTCCTACTTGATGATCTTGGGTGAGATAAATGTTGTCATTTGTGGACTTGTGTTTAAATTGTTATTTACTTTAGATACATATGATTTCAGCTTCTGAAATTCACATAGTTTTTATTTTTATTGTATAGAAATGTAGTTGTAGGTTGATTTATAAATGAGAACTGAGCAAAGTATAGTATTCTAGATGTTTCCATGCTTGTCTTAATTCATTTGATCATTGATGTTAATTTGTTAAAACAATCCCTTCATGTCCAATGCTGTAAAAATAGAACTCCCAAATTGTACTTGTAGTTTTGTACAATACTGACTTGAGGTACAGTTTTCCAATAATTCCCTACTACTTTGCTTTTTTCTCTTTCTTTTTTAGTTTTCATCCATTGATTGCTGTTTGTTTCAGATTGCGATATTTACAAATTGACAGTGTCTTGGGACTCTATCCATGAAAAACAACCTACACATTGTTGATATTGGCTGTTTCCTTTTGCAGTCTGGCATGCTTGTTGATTGTTCTGTTTTTGACCAAGTAACTTTACTTGTGAACTAACCAGATCCATCCCTTGGCAGGTTCTTTCTCCTTATGCTCTCTGGCCTCTGGGGCTACCTTCTTTTCATATTTGATGCCTAAACTTTGGTCCATCACTCAATTTAGTACCCAACTCTATGGTAGTAGAGAGTTAAATCCATCTGATGTGCTTCTAAATTGCGTTATGAACCAAAGTTCGAGTACCAAACATAACAAAAATTAGACCTGACAATTTGTGTCGTGACACGTACACGGCATAAAATTAGCATCTTTGGGATCACACATTTTGTAATTGTGTTGGATAACCCAACACGTTTAGCAATTGTGTTGTGTTTGTGTTGGGCCTCCAAGACACGCACAACACATATTATTAAGCGTGCAATGGTAAATGAATCCTAATAGCATGCCAAGTGTGCCAAGCCTGTAGGGCCAAGTGGTTTCAGCGCTTTGAATTCTCTTTGGGATCTCGAATTCGAGCCTCTCTCCCTGGTGACATTATTTTGCGCATATAAATTACTGATAAAGAAAAGCGTTAAACATGTTGGTTTTATTGGGCATAATGTGTTTTGTCGTGTCAAAACGGCTCATTTAGTTATCATGTTAAACTTGTCATGTCCGTATTTAACACAATTATTAAACGTGTCGTGTTTGTGTTGAGTCATGCAATACACTCTTAACCTTCAACATAACGCGGAAACGACATGGTTGCACAAAATGCGGTCTTACAAAAATCCAATACTATTCTCATCTTTACTTTACTTGTTTCTACAACACTTAGCATTAAGATACTGTTTTTTCACTTCTGTTGTGAGTTGTGTGTGACCAAAGAAGATTAAGACTTGCACTTTGGGACGCAACCCATATTGGTTTTAAGTTGATAATGCATGATTGAGATTAAAGTGAAGCCCTAACTCCACTTTCAGTCTTTGAATTCTGGTTTGTACAAACAAAGAGGAGCAATGTGACGGTGATAGTGATTTTTCGCAAAGAAACAAAAGGCTGTATGGTATAATATCCCATCATTTTATGCTTTTCGTGAAGCCGAAGCTTCCTATGTCAGAAAAATCAATGTATATTATTAGCTCAAACTTTCTCTGATCTATGAGGACCTGCCGCTAATAAAATGCCCGAGAAAATGGATCTTAAGGTCATTTTTTATTTTAAATTTGCAATATATCCTCACCTTTTCAAATAAATAAAGAAATAAATTGAATTCATTTTTGCCCACATTGATGTACGGTATTATAAATTATAATTGAGAGCAAGAAGTTTCAAATGTTCTCTCAATAAAGAGTTTTTAGCCAAAAGATAAATAAAATTAATATAAATACTCACAAAATTTGTGGAATGATATTGTGCTTTATGATATAAGGTACTGTAATCGAGAGCAAGAAGTTCTAAACATCGTCTTAATTACTAAGATTTAGTCAAATCATAAAAGAAATGCATCCGAACGGGTGTTTTGCGATCACAAATTCGTTGGACGATTATTGATGCAATAAATTTACCCAATGTGGGATAATTACTCAATTCAACACTCTTGCTCACGACGAGTCTCACATTTTTCTTTTATGTGTGAGCTCGACATGTGCACAATCAGAGATTTTATAAATCGACACTCCTCCTCATGTGTAAGTATATTTCTTTTACATGTGGGCCACTACAGACATATCTATCTGCAAGCAGACCAGAGACTATAAGGGGAGACAACATAAACGCACTTAAGCCTTTATCAAAATTAGCTCTGGTACCATATTAAATTTCAATAAATTTACCTGATGTGGGACATTTACCAACTTCAACAACTGACGTTAAAATTCATGTGTCATACTTTAACAGACATCCCTAACTCTATGGTTGTCTTTTTCTCATCCTAATTAACATTATTACGACTAATTGTCAAACAATAATAAAAACAAATTGTGAGAGTTACTATTTGACTGAACAAATAAAATGCAAAGTACTAATTCATCCATATCAAATAAATTATTCACTTTCTTTGCAAATACGTTACAACAAGAACACAAGGAGGTATACTTTGAGATAAAACTTAGTTTTAGTCAAATCATTCATAATTTTTACGGAAAAAATTATGGCATGATAAAATAGTACATTAATTTATGTTTAGGTTGCCCATAATTATTTTTAAATAACCAAAAAAAACCCTCAAGTTTCCCTCTTTCTCCAGAGCTTGAACCCATTTGTCTTTGCGGGCAGGTCACCAAACGCCAAGTCTTCTCCTCTCCTCTCGCCTCGTATCGGACACTTACAAATTTTGCCTCTCAGATCAACACCTTCGTCTCCACCACCACCACCACCACCACCACCACTGACCACACCACCCTCCTCTCTCGCCACCCGCACAAACCCCACGAAACGCTCTCTCACAGACCCCTCTGTTACTCATGCTCCTAAATCTGCGGTTTCTTCTCTCTTTTCTTGCTAATTCTTCAATCCAATCAATACCCATATCTCTTCTCCTCATTTCCCATCTTGGTTTGCTCCAAGATTTCCAATTTATTTGAAGAAACTGAGCTTCAGTTACTATGGTGACTGGAGCGAACCCACAAGCCGCTTCCCGAGGAGGAGCCACGGTTTCCGGCCAGTCCGTCTCCACCAGCGGGAGCGTCGGGTCGCCGTCCAGCCAGGCCATCGCGACGCCGGCGAGCGAGAACACGTTTCTGAGACTGAACCACCTCGACATTCATGGAGACGATGCTGGCTCGCAAGGGGCCGTTGCGTGAGTGCCTCTTTTTCTTGAACTGATTGCTGTGTGTTTTGGTGTCAATTTGTGCAATGCTCAAGGGTTTTGGGTAGGGAGGTGATTCTCATGCTGTTGAATAGTCTTGTTTGAGATTGTGATTTTGTTTATCTTGCTAGAATTCATGAGTTTTGAAGTGTGTCATTTACCGTATATGAGGATTTTGGTTAGACTTCACACATAAATAAGTTTGTCAGTTTGTGATTTGTGTGTTGAAAAAGAGAAAGCATTGTTATTGTAGATAGGGGTATGCTATTTGTTTATCTGAGGGTATAGTGGTTTGATTATGGTTTATGCATTGTTTAACTGATCAGAAACAGCAAAAAGAAAAAGAGAGGTCAACGGGCTGTTGGAGGTGATAAGAGTGGCAGAGGACTCCGTCAATTTAGCATGAAAGGTCTTTCATTCATCCGTTATTGTTTATTTTTTTTTCTTGTGTTTATCAGTCATTATTGTGCTTGTTAGGTTGAGATCTCAATGAATATACCTGAGATTTTCTACGAGTTAATCTGTTGTAATTGAATTGCTAGCAATATTGTGTCTTACTGATTACTTCTTGAACCCTTTTTGCCTGTGTTCAGTGTGTGAAAAAGTGGAAAGCAAGGGAAGAACTACTTACAATGAGGTCAGGTGGTTTCTTGAAGGCATTATTTCTTTTTTGTTAATTTTTTCTTTATATTGTTGTTGATTTATATGCTTTAGCTGTTAGGCGCTGCTTCTTCGGTCTAGTAGAGTTGAAGGGAGTTTGCTAGAGTCGCTTAACTAGAAAGAAGGTCACGGTCATTCTGAATTCATGCATAAGAGTAGCAGCCTTCAAAATAGGGATAGTGTAGAAAGAATAGTCCTACTTAGTTTACGAAACTGCCTTTAAAGGAAAATACTTCTTTTTTTTAATTCAATGTAGGATAAGTTTCCCACAGGGTGAAAGGTCCAGTAGTGAGTCAGTTTGCTACTTGACTGAGTTCAAAGTCACATCCAACCATTTCTTTTTGGTTAAGAAGATGGGAAAACTCTTCCCTATTGACTTAGTGGGGGCTTCACCCTTTCCTTGAATTAGGTCCCATTCCCTTACTGAGACTGAGTTTACTTCTCTTGATATTGGCTAGAGTCACTGTTTAGTTAAGACAGTGATACTTTCTGTTTCCATGCCTCAATGCATATCGGACGAGGACCTGAGCTATCTGAGCCACTTTACTAAAGTCTCCATTGTCGATCAACTCCACCTCATCTTGCCCTATAAGAATTCTAGCACAACAGTCCGTCTCACAACGCCATCATTAAGACTCACACTCACCCCACTCCTGCGATGTAAACTTCAGCTATGAGTTTTTTGAGTTTGATAACATAGAGCACAAAATAAGGATTGTGTTTGAGCATCATGGAAGTACTCCTCATCAACTTTAATTCATTTATATATCAACAAGATATCAAGAATTGAACAGATTCGCAGAAGATCCCCATGGAAAGTCCATAGATGCGAGTTACCTAGATCTCAATACTCAACTATGTTCATTTCTGTATGTCAAGTCCTGAAGAATTGTTAAAAGTAAAATAAGTAGAAAATGGTCATATATGCCTGAATAATAATGGTGGGCTGAAAAGGTTTTGCATTTAAGTGAATGAACAGATCATTAGTGTGAAGAGTAGACCGAGTTATTTGTATTTGGTAGTGAACATGTTCTTCATCCTGTAAATATAAGTGGCCCTTGGTGAGCTTGGTCTATTAAAAATGTTGTTATTAAATGCAAGTTGCTTTCTGGCATATGGTAGGTATGAATATTATGGTAGTTCACAGTCTGTTGATTCTCTGTGTTGCATGCCTCTAGCTTTGAGTGGTCCTTATGCTTCTGGTTCGGCAGTCGAGGTATAAAGTATCCTTTTACGCCATAGTTAAGCATAACCTGAAACTATTGAGTAGTAATGTGGTTAGAAGCTTTCTGATTTTGTAAGGATTCAATGCTTCGGGCTATGGAGATTTTCCCTTGTAGTGTTTGTCTGAAAATATGCCACTACTTTTAGATAAGAGCTTGCTATATAATGAGTAAAAGGCTCATGGTGTTCTAGACTTAATGGTGATGGTTAATTTGTGAAGTATTTTTTGGTCGCATTCTATTTTCCTTGAAAATGTGCCCCATTTCGTCAATGTCCATTACTCATCGTCACTTTGCTCTAGCTAGTGGCTAGCATCTCAAAATTGCCTTGCGCCTTTTAAACTACTGATCTACTATCATTAAATTGATTGGTATTTTAAAGTTTCTATTAGGCCTCTTATTGTTTAAATTTTGTATAATCGGGCAACTATTTCTAATTTGGATTTTCAACAAGAGGTTGTATAAAATTTATGGAAGTATCGGTTTCTGATTGTTCAGAATCTTTTTCATATACATCAATTGAGAGCTTCGACAGGTTTCTGGTATTTGCATCCTCAAAACCATCTCCATATATGGATGTGTTTCCTTTTTTCTTAATGCAATATATTTATATTGCATGATTAATTTCTTGTTTATGCAATATCTCCATAATTTCTTTCTTCATTCTTGTGTCTGAATTTGGAACTTCTAATTACTTTCCAGGTTGCAGATGAACTTGTAGCTGAGTTCGCTGATCCTAGCAATAGTGTCTCTTCCCCAGACCAGGTGTGCTATCTTTTGACCAAGCTCATCACTTCATTGAACATTTTATTTTTTGGGCTTGCACTCTTTTATTAGTGATCTAAGAAGCCAAAATGGAATGCCATGGAGGGAGCCTTATATTTTGTTGAACCTTTTGTTATCAGCAACAATATGATGAAAAAAACATACGGCGAAGAGTATATGATGCTCTGAATGTTCTGATGGCGATGGATATCATATCTAAGGATAAAAAAGAAATACAATGGAAAGGTCTCCCTCGTACTAGCTTGAACGATATTGAAGAACTAAAGGTGAGTGTTGCTTGCATGTGTAGAAAATTTATACTGGGGCTAGAGTGCTGGAACTTATATGAGCTTATTGAAACCCTCTAATGTATCTTCTTCTGCAGTCCGAGCGTCTTGGTCTGAGGGGTAGGATTGAAAAGAAAGCCGCCTATTTGCAAGAACTGGAAGATCAAGTAAGAATTTCTATTTTTATTGTGGCTCACATTTGTAAGTAAGGGATGAAGTTGTTATTTCTGTGTTTTAAAGTTTGAGGAATTCCTTTGCTTATTGGATATGTTTGTGGCTCAGTGTGTGTATACTAATTAATTTTCTCCTTCCTTCTAGTTTGTTGGCCTTCAGAACTTGATTCAACGAAATGAGCAATTATACAGTGCAGGAGATGCTCCCACTGGGGGAGTGGCGTTACCCTTTATCCTGGTTCAGGTGAAATTTCTTCTCAGTTGTCCATCCATTGTAGAACATTACTACAAACTTGATTACACTTGCTCAGTGACCCTTTTATTGCAGTTTTGCTTCTTTATTGTCGATGCTTATTGTGGTTTACAGTTCACCTAGATCTGCAATCTATCACCCTGTAAAGACTAAAGAGTAGATGTGTTATTGCTATAAAAACATAAATTTGTTGTCTTATTTGGCTAAAACTGTCATTAAGTATCATGTATAAAACATACTTGAAAGTTTGCTCAGAGTATATTTCTGGTCTCATTTCTTTTTGTTAGCGTTCGTATTAAATTTTTGGAATGAGAATGTGATTCAATTATGGGAATGGATGATTCCCATTCTCATGACATGAAAGTTGCAATCCAAACATGAAAATTGAGAATCTCATTCCCATTCCTAAACAAAAACAATATTCCAAATACTACCCTAATTCTCAAATGTTATAACCTTTGAAAGACATATATCTAATCCTTGGTTTGAAAGATATCTCATTTGTAAAGAATGTGAAGTTTGTCGCCAATTGATATATAAGTCGAGCCATCCTAATAGCTTAAGCGTTTGGGCTGAGTCAAGTTGAACATGGTATAGTAGCCGGTTCTATTGGGGTCTAGAGACCCGTCTATCTCGTCTCCTTCTTGGTCCATGTTCAAGGGCCGTTTTTTTATATGGCCTGCACGTGAAGGGGAGTGCTGAGTGCTAAGTAAATCCTTATTGATATAATGTGAAGTCTATCGCCACTTGATGTACAAGTTGACCCTACACCTATTAGTTTAAATTTTTGGGTTGGAGTCAAGTATAATAGTTACATGCTATTGTTTTGAACGTTTTGTAACCTCTGATATACTTGACTCAATATTTGGAAACTGTAGACTCGCCCTCATGCAACAGTTGAGGTGGAGATATCAGAAGACATGCAGTTAGTGCATTTTGATTTCAACAGGTAAGAGAAACACGTAACATATATTCACCTGTAGTTCTCAAATTTATGCTTTCCAACGTCCCTCTGATCATTACTTATGGTACTCATGCAGTACTCCCTTTGAGCTTCACGATGACAATTATGTCCTCAAGGCGATGAAATTTTGCGAAAGACCACAATGCGATGATGATATGGCAAACAACGTACCTCTAAATGGAGGTGAAGGTTCGAGCATGTCAGGCATGTACCAACCTCAAATCACTCTTCCTTCAGCGTCAAACACACCGGTTAGGCTTCCTACTTCACCACCTCTTCCCGGTATACTAAAAGCACGAGTCAAACATGAGCATTAGTTCAACATGTTTGATCGTCTTTGAATTGGAGGAATAGTTTCTTCAGCATCATTAACTTGTATACTATGTATAAGTAATTTGCCGGAAGTTGGTGAGCCCCCTCGTATTCTTCACTTAAATTTAGCCGATTTGCTGGGAGGGGCTCCCCTTGTTCGGGTTAATTCTCTGCTTTACATATCTTTTGCTTGACAATGTAATTTGTTTTATCATATTCTTCCTGTTTATTGTATCAGAACTAAGGACCATCTAATCATATAATTAACTCCACAGTTCAATGGCATTGTATCAAAAACATGCTACTCTTGTACACTTGTAGCCATTGTTGCTCTGTTTCTGGCCTCCATTGACAAAATGAGGTGAAAATGAATTGGCACATCTGTTTGACAACTAATATTATACACTGTTTTTGAACATCTGTTTTATGTGAGGTCTAAGAATGTCCTTCACTCTCACTATAAAATGCTTATTTTTATCACTTATCCTCAAAATAAAAACTAATTTTGTGATGTACCAACCTCAAATCACTGTTCCTCTATCATGTTTTGATTCTGTTTGCATATCAATCTGCGAATGAAGTAGCTTATGTTTTGACTAGTTTCTGAGTTAGATGTTAGACAATGGCATGCTCTTAATCTCTCGGCATTTGTCGATGCTACACTGTGGCATGCTCTTAGTCTCTCGGCATTTGTCTCGTCTCGTCGTTGACAACTTAAGTGTAATTGGTTTTTAAAATAAAATAATGATTATTGGACTTCTGAACAGATTTTTAGAGGAATAATGTCTTCAAGAAACAATTTCTTTAAGAAATTCACTCCCATAAAAAAAAAAAAGAACAATGAAAAATTTATTTTCTTTTTTCTAAAATCACAGTTGGCCAGATCAAACCATTTATATGTGCCCACAATAGTTAATGGGTTATGGCCCATTACACTGAAGAAGGTTGTCAAAGGCAATACAAAAGGCCCATATTTTTTAAATGGGCCTAGGTCCATTATTCATGTCTGTCGAGTCAAGGTCGTCATCGTCTTCACTTCGTTCTGCTCCTAATTTGGAGATTCAAACAAATTAGGGTTTTGCTGTTTTGAAAAAACCCTAATTCGAAGAAGTAGAAGAAGAAGCAGGCATGGTAGGAAAGTGCCCTCACAGGAAGGTGAAGAAGAGAAGGTATTCTCACAAGACAGGTCGTCTCGCCAAATTTCTCGTCAATTTTGACGATGCTGTTTATGATTAGCTTCACAAGTCTGATGCAGTAAAAAAACCCTTGCCTCTCGACGAGGATTTGCCTGGAATGGGCCAATTCTGCTGCCTACACTGCGAGTAATGCTTTTTTATTTCTATTTTGATCACTGCGAATTTCTGAATTAGCTTGATTTTACTTCAATTTAATTCGTTGTTTCACTTGCCTTTTGTGATTCTGTTTGTTACACTATTTACGTTTATGATCGTCTGATACAAATTCTGTAATCAATGGCATTTATGTCCAAAATGGCTTAATATACTTTCGATTTTGAAAAATATTTATTACCTTGAAAGATTGGGTCTTGTTCTTAAATGTTTGTTTTCCTTTTGTTGTCATCAGCTGGTACTTTGCGATTGTTACAGTGAGGGATGAGCATTTCATGACTAAACGGCACAAGAAGAGGTTGAAGCAAATGACGGGCCTGCACCTCATACCCAACTTGATGCCGACTTAGTTGCCGGGATGGGTATGCCGGATAATGGCCAGAAGTTTATGTCAATGTGATGTAGATGTTCTTGTTTTAGCTTTTCATAGAGTTAAGGAATTAGTCAATTAGGAATGTTTTTAATGTGGCAGTTACAGCAACTGCTTACTCTATGCTGTATTGTTTTTTTCCCTAAGTTGTGAGCAAGATAATTTTGATGAAAAGTAATATATTGGCATTTATTTCTCCTGAAAAATCACTTTGGTTTCTTTTGTTTCAACCATGTTCTTACCTCATGGTACTCTTCAAGTTGAAATTGTTATTGTTTGGGGCTGCCTCATGAGAGCTGGGATGGTGGTTATTGTCTCACTGAAGTTGTTTTGTGAGAATCGTAGTTTCTGGAAAGGGTTTCGGGCCTCGGGCTATCTGGCCAGGTCAATATTTTCTCGATTCTTCGTGGAGTATAACATCAACTGAACCAGACCTAATGTTTGCGGGCAGGTGCGTATGAACTTAACGTAATCAACATCAAGTAAATTAAGATGCTGCTTGTTTGTAGACTGTACCGAATCTGTTATGTCGCAGGCTGCAAGTGATCTTTGCATGTCATAGTATGAGACATTATTAGTATATTATTTGGTTTTCTATATGATTGGTGACGGGTTTGGATGGCTGATTCTGTAATCAGAAAACATAAAAATACTGTGGCTTCATGCGGATATCTTCTGCTTTTGCGTCTTAGCTATTGCACTTGGACTTTATGCTTCTAACTTGCAGTTAAAAGGGCTTAGAGTTGAGAACTATAAACTCTCAAATCCTACTTGAGTGAGCTTGAGACCCCACCATGGAAAAGAAGCACAAGATTGCAGAGTTAGAGCAAAGAAGATAATCATATTTTCAGGTAATGTCTCTTCCATTCTTTCTTTTTCACATTATGCCATTTCATATGTGGACAATGAATCAGAAAATGCAGTCAGTACTTGTAGCAGAGTTGTGTATCAGATGCAAAAGACACACACTCACACCAAAATTAGACACAGCACAGCAGTATACCTACCCACATAAATGCTTCACTAGCACTCAGTCACTCACTTTTTGGGGTCATTTGAACAAACAAAGAGATCAAGCTTACCTGGCCCACATTGGAACATTGCTTCCATCTCTATCCCCATGGTCCCAAACACCATCATCTCACTTGTCATTTTCCATTCCCATCTCTCATTTGTTTTTTCTCATCCTCTTTAGTACTTGTCATGGTTCTTCTTTGGTCGCTCCCTCCAATTGTTGCGTCTTTAAAGACTCAGTGCACATGTGCACAACCACCATGTTAGCAACAACATAATAATGTTGTCCCCCACACGGCACACCCAAACTAAGGTCCAAGAGTGGACAGAACTAGTTGTGGAGCAACACAACTTATGCTAAAATCGAGAATACGACAAAATTTCCTATACCCATGCCAAGATAGAGCAAATACAAGTAAATTTGTGTAACAATGTTTTCAACCTGTAGAACCAGACTATGCAATTATTACTGATCCAGCAAGATTATGCAAATAATGCAATGATCACAGTAAAAAATTTCATTATCCGCTGATGTAATTCAAGTGACAGTGCTGGAGAAAACACATAGGGTCTCCTGATTACGCATTTTCAAAAGTAAATTAAAAAACCAGCAACGCTGATATATTTGTCGTGATTTTGGATTGGATTGTGATGTGAATTATCTTTATCTATTTTTAGGATGTATTGATCATTGTTAGGGTTTTATAATGATTGGAAAATATATCTAAGAAGATTAGATAATAATGGACATACTATACCTACAACATGAAAACAAGAAAACCCCCAAAAATCATTGTGGGTATATGCAATATACTCTTTGCACTGCTATTTTGTTTCAACTAACCTGACTATTCTTCTCTCCCATCTTCTTCCTTAGGTCTTGCTGATGAACTCGAACCCGGCGCCATTCCAATGACCTGACTGTGTGTGAACCTCTGCAACTGTATCATACGTGCATAAGACCCATCAGGATAGTTTTTCAAAAGATGCGAGTGCGAACCTTCCTCTGCCACTTTCCCATCGTCAATCACAGCAATGCTGTGAGCATTTCTGATAGTTGAAAGCCGGTGGGCAACAACAATTGTGGTCTTTCCAGAGCAAGCACGCTCTAGAGCCTCCTGGACTGATCTCTCTGACTCGGCGTCAAGTGCACTTGTTGCCTCATCAAGCAGCATAACCTCTGCCTTCCTAACAAAGGCGCGGGCAATGGCGATTCTCTGTTTCTGACCTCCTGATAGCTGAACTCCCCTCTCCCCAACGTACGTTTTGTACCCATCTGGCAATGAAGAGATGAACTTGTGAGCGTTGGCTAAGGTTGCAGCTTCAATGATTTCAGCTTCGGTTGCTGATTCATGCCCATAAGCAATATTTTCATAGATTGTAGTGCCAAAGAGGCATGGCTCCTGCTGGACTACAGCAATGTGCTGTCGCAGGGACTTGAGATTGTATTTTCTAATGTCTTTCCCATCAATCATAACCCGACCAGAGGTTGGCTCGTAGAATCGCTGTATAAGTGCAATGACTGAGCTCTTACCACAACCGCTGGGACCAACAAGGGCAAGAGTTTTGCCAGCTCTTGCACGAAGGTTGAGATCACGAAACACTAAGATATCAGGGCGAGAAGGGTAAGAAAAGTCCACATGCTTCAGCTCAACTTCTCCCCGAAGGCGATCAGGAGCAGGTGTGGCATCCGGATCATCAGGGTCAATCTCAGTTTTGCGGTCAAGGAGCTCAAAGACTGACCGCATGGCTCGGCCACCTTTGATGAAGTCAGGAGCAAGGGTCAGTGTTTCAGCCGCACCATTGGCAGAGACCATGAGGACCATGAAAACTCTAATTGTCTTGGAGAAATCGGAGATTCCATGCTTCACAAGCCATGAAGCATACCAAAGGCCAAGAGCATAGGAAGCGTAGAGTGAAAACTGAGCTATTCCATATCCACTTCCAGCAATCTGACCCTTCCAAAAGCAGCGCCGCAATGGTATTTGAAGGTTTGAGGAGAAAAGACCAACAATTTTCGACTCAGAATTGAAGGCAGCAACTGTCCTTACATTGGCAATGGCTTCTGCTGCTAGTTGTGTGGCTTTTGCATGTGCTCCTTCTAGGTCTCCTGAGAAACCAGTCATGAACATTTTCTGTCGAAAATTCAATGAAAAGTTATTTAGTAACACAAAGTTGGAAGTCACGAGTTCATAAAGATGCTGACAGTTACAATAAAACAC
>JAYMTE010000845.1:0-15485 GCA_036897545.1 Pelargonium fulgidum
TGATTTAGGAGGGGCCTAAGGCAAGGGCTTTTTTTGCCAAAGGGTAGAGCCGGCCCTGCCCCTAGCCCCTATAGGCTATAATGCACCCCCATACCGTATGCATAGATACTCAAATATGAGATCTTTAATAAAATTCGAAGCGGTTAAACTGTTTGGCCAAATTTGCTTTTAGTAGCTTCATCTTTCTATTAGTTTGGTATTATTATTTTCTTTTTTAAGTTATAAATAAGATAATGAGCTGTCTGACGAAGAAAAAATGAAGTGGGCCAACCATATCATTGTGTATCTTTGTTGCATATGAATAATGATATGGGCCCAACAGTCTTGGACGTGTGATGGTAACGGGCCTAGGCCCAACATCAAAAGATGTCATGTGAGAATAGAGCCCGACATTGTAGGGTTTCATAATTGTTGACTTTGACGTTTCACAAGGGAAAAATTAATTGTGGGGCATAGTTTGTAGGAAAAATAGATGGATGGCAAAGTAAAGGACACTCTTTGATAACATGACATGTCAAATATAATACTACGGATAAAAAAAGATAAATTATAATAATAGAGGATTGATTGTGGTCCAAGTTAAGTTAAGGTAAGAAACTCCACATCACATGTATTTATTCGCTAGAAATAACTAAAGAATCTACCAATTCGTTAAGAAATAGGTTTATAATACGTATTTAAGCATCACGTCGTCATGTTTTTAATTTTGACACACATTTTTATATAATTATGAAATTAAACCTAGTGTACAATAATATAAGTAATACATTGCAAACAACTATTTACAATACATAAAGTAAACTAATGTAAATAATAATGTGCAATAAGACAAGTAAATTGTCATCACTAGGAAATTAAAAGACTATAATACAAATTAAGTGATTATATTATAACTAGACAATCATTGTAGCATTGTAAATAATTTTAATTTCTAAATTCGTTAAACATACACGTGCACCGCACGAGTGTATAAACTAGTAAAGCTTGAATATAGCACAAAGATTAATGAATTTAATTTATAAAAATGAAAATAAGTAGATGATGTATAAGAAATAAAATCTTATTTTCGGCCTTTAAGAGCTCGACATGCGTCACACTTAAACAATTAGATCCCAAAAGAGTGATGGAGACTCTCAAGTTAAGGCTGAACAACTCAAGAAAAAATTGCATTAAGTCCTAGTCAAATGAATTTTTATAAGAAGTTTGTATAACATCAAAATCTACTAAGTTTCGAGAAAAATCAACTTAACTAGTGAAGACCAACATGACCTGCGACTGTATAAAGCCTCCTAAGCTCCCACACTTACGCAGAGTGACATTAGTCATATAATTAAGAGCTTTGGGAGTGAGGCGCTACGTTAGCAATATGACGTTGAAGCTTCAAAGTGGCCCAAGACCGTGGAAGCATCTTCACACATTTGACGTACTCAATTTAAAAGGTTTGCGAATAAGACATAATAACGTTGACATTTTGGAGCTAAAAAACTATCCATATATTTGATGTACTAATTTTGAAAGGTATATGAGTAAGACATGACGATGACATTATGGAGCACAAAAGTTACATGCAAAAAGTGGAGGCGACTTGATATTTCGCCATGGCATTATCAATTGCAAAGCCTAAAGAGAAGAGGCTTAGGTCATCATCTTAGTCGACTTGACCTCGTGCCCATGACTTCATCACTTCGAGTGCTCGGGGAGAGGGTTTCAGGAAACTTGGAGCCTAGCCACACCACGGTCATGGGTCCACCCACCACCACGCCCATGAGATGGCCTAGAGCTCGTCATCCATGCTCGATCTTCTTGGTATAGCGTAAGCTCTTCTTGGTATAGTGCAAGCTCTTCTCGTCCTAATTTATAATTTTTATAAGTGGAGATGACCACTCATTGCACAACTCTAAACCACTCAACTGATTTATACTCCGCAAATATATTCTCGACCCTAATGTGGGCGACTATAGCATTTAGTTAAAATTCATAACGTTGAGAGATTTTAGAACCTAACTCTTAACATATGAGCTAACCCTCAATCTAAAGACCTAACTCAACTTCATAAGAACAAACAATTTAAACAAGTATCCTAGAAGGACTCATCACACCCAGATCTCTAAAGCAGCCCAACGAATCCGGAAAGGTGTGAATTGTGATTTGTGAAAGAACCAATTACATTTACAAGTATGTTGGGCTAGGTTGGTTACGCCTCAAGCAATTGCATTTAAAAAAAAACATATATAGTCACCGAAGAGATAATGTTTATGCACACCACATTATTTAGTATTAAAATTTGGTTGAAATACATACATGTGTTTTTGGAGAAAAAGGAACCAAATAAATAACAAATCCTCCAAATGGTGCTGTTGGTGGGTAGGAGAGAAGAATATGATGAATCATATTCTACTATCTCACTCTCTCAGCTTCCACTAATTTTGTTATTGGAATCATTTCATCCATTTATGTTTTGACTTATACACATGGTGTAATTGGCAGTTTAAACTTGAATTTACAGATACTTAAAATATGATCTGATTAATTTTTAGGTTGAATTCATCTTGTAAAATTTTTAAGTTGGATCAAACATATTACACGAATATACACATTTTAAGCCAAGAAAGTGAAACTCAATCTAACACACGACCTTAAGCCCAAACAAACTGAAGCCATTTCGGATCGGATTTAGGTACTTAGGTTTTATCAACGTGATCCAATTAAACTTGACCCAAAATTGCTACCTAACGCATGAGAGTGTTATTGATATATATATGACCACTCTTTCGTTCGATCAATGTTACACTAATACCTAATTCGTAGACTTAATAATTCGGGTTGTAGGGTTAGTGCGTGCTGACCTACAAATCTCACGCATTTGTATTCTACAAAAAACTTATCGATTGTATTTTTACTAAGTGATGAATTATATTAACATTGAATATTAATAAAATTTAATAAAAACACATGCATTTTTCTGTCTGATTTGTCTAAATAGAGACTTGCGATGCCATGTATATCTAATTGTGCTCCAACATGAGTCAACCCATTAAAATTCCAATGAACCAATCTTGACAATCATATCCTTTACTTGGTTCAATGTTCCCCATTGTGTTCTAATAAAATGCTCCATTTCCTAATTCTCAACACTTTTTGGCCCTTATTTATTTTTAAACCCGCATAAAGTATGTTACATTTTTGTGGTCTTTGACTATCCTTATTTATTATATGAAAAAGTTGAAGCAAAAGAACAATTGTACTGTAGCCATTGGCTAATAAATGCATTGACCGAAGGGATCACATAATGTGCACACTCACTAAAATTATAATAAGATGTGTTTGGTCCATCCATAATCGTAATATTTAATTCTAAATATGATACACAAATAAGAGTATAGTGGTAGTGGCCACAAAATGTGGTGTGATGGTGTTGGTGAGGTAATAGTTACAATTTATCGATTTCCTTGAGTTTTGTTAGGTTGATGACAATGGTTATTATCATATTGGACAATGATCATTAAAAATAATAATAATAATAATAATAATTACAAATATTAACCAATATCATCCAACATCAACAAATTATTACTGGAGAGAGTACAAAATTTTACACAAAAATCGAGGACTGTGCAATAATATTTGTAACTCAATTTGTAGATGTCCTATATATCATAATATCTATACTATTGAATTGAGTAGTAGTAGTAGACAATATATCCTGATCCAGAATTAGCAATCTAAAGTTACTAGAATCTTGACCTTCAGTGCATTAATAACTTACAACAAAACAAATTCAACTTTCAAGTCTGACGACCGACTTCTTTGCAACCTTGCTTAAAGCTTCTCTTATTGAAATTGCTTCAACCATCTTTGGAGCTACAACTCTATCCCAAATTCAACAACCTATCCCTCACCACCCACCCAAACCCATAACAACGATCATCTACAAACTTACACCATCAATGTTCAATTTTAACAAACCCACTGTTGGAGTTAAATGGTTATGACACTTATATTAATGGTGCAATTTTAACTATTAAATATTCGAAACGTGACGGTTATTTTGAGACGGAAAGAATATCACTTATGCTAAATCAGAGTAAAATTGTAGTTGAGCTCTTAAACAGAAAAACGGGTTTAGTAGTGACTTGTGAGTATAGTTGCTAGGCTTTAAAAAAAGCAGTAAAGAAAGAAGAAACAGTACCCGTTTTGCTGTGTGACACCTCCCGCACTCACTCCCAAATCCTAACCAGCTAGCTTATTCCAATTCTCCTCCTCCTTAAGTATTATCTATCTCTCTCCTTGCCTTGCATTGCAATTGCTTTGTGATTTCAATCATTGCACCCACAAAACAGCAACACAGCACCATCTGGAAAATAAGCGCTTCTCATTTCCATTCTCTTCAATCTTAACTTCTGTCCAAGACTAAGTTGCTAATTGGTAAATCCTTTTCCTTTCCTCTTCTTCTTACTTGATTTGAGTTTATCATTTTCTTCTTTCAATTACCACTACAAATACCTTAATTTCTTGTCAATAATATTTTTCAACCTATTACGGGGTACTCGCCTTGATTCGTTTATCAGTGAACTTCCAAATTTTCATTTTAAAAAAATATATAGAATCAAAACATGAATTATCGACCCATGTTCATGAGAGAACAATAGATATTGTACAACACTATTTTTTTAAAAGAAAGTTCATAATATGGAAATAAACACTATTTTGTGATGGATTGAGTGCGCCTGACAAATTCTGTATGATACAACAATGTTTGCAAGACATTCATCTCACTTTTTGACTTTTTATATGGTATTTTATTATATACTCTTTCCATTTCAAAGTAATTTGGCTAGAGTCTTGAGTTTGTCACACCACACACGTGGATATAAAAGCGAAAAGCTTGATTCTAACAATCTCATCCTTAATTTTTTTTTAAACAAAAAAAATATGAAGTGAACAAAGAACAATTATTTTGGAAATAACATAATATATCTTAAATTACATTTGTTTGGCATCTTTGTACTCTTGTCCTGACTACAACCTAACAAACCACTCAATTTCTATCTAGCCAGAATATATAGGTAGCATGTATATGCAAAACTTGCTTAAGTAGTCTAATAAAGTACCAAAGATTGCATACATAAATTAATGTCTCTGGCTAGCTAGTAGCTTCCCATACTACCCTCTTGCAAACAAACTAAAGGCTAAAAGAACCAGAATATAAACTCTAGAGTAGAGCCACTGTTAACATATATATGACAAATTGGAATTTATGCTAAATGACATGGCAAGGTTGTGCCACACAAAAAATTTCTCCGACAATATCCAACAATTTTTCAGAAAAATATCACTCCCAAACATTTTATGCGTATCCAACGGTCTAATTAACAGCTACAAAAACACAGACATGAAATTTTAAATAAAACGGTAAATTTCCTAGCAAGTACTTTTATACTTATATTCTTTTCCATCGCCATCACGAAAGACTTTGTATATATATATATCCACATCTATGATAGATCTTCGTCGTGCCAGTTTCCTAATCTTTTTCCATTTGAATTTGATTGAAACGAACTAGCAATTATGTTTACAGCAATGGTGCAGCGAGTTCGAGAACTGCTGCTACTCGTGTTCTTAGCTGTCTTCTCCAAAGGGGTCGCCGCGAGGCCTCACAGGAACACAACGCTGCCGTGTGACAATGATTTGTATTGTTTGAGCTGGAGGCTGGCCGTGGAAGCTAACAATGTGCGTGCGTGGCGCACGGTCCCGATCCATTGTATGCGATATGTTGAGGCTTATATGATTGGCGGTCAATATGGTCGCGACCTGGATTTGATCATGGAACATATGAGTAATTATATGAACGCCATAGATGTATCTGGTGACGGCTTAGATGCTTGGATTCTTGATGTTGATGATACTTGCATTTCCAATCTTTTTTACTACCAGGGGAAGAAATATGGGTATGTGTCTAATTTAGATCGATTCTTTTAAATGTTTTGAGATGGTTTTGGAATTGTTGTTAGCAATTTGTGTGTAGACTCAGGTTCGTGTCTCGGTTGTTACGTTTGCTAATATAAAAAAATTGTGTAGATGTGAACCATATGATCCGTTGGGATTTAAGACGTGGGCGCTGAGAGGAGGGTGTCCGGCGATTCCGGCAATGTTGGGGTTGTTTAATAAGTTGGTTGAAGGAGGATTTAAGGTGTTCTTGCTGACCGGAAGAGATGAAGAAAATCTTGGCCAAGTCACTCTTGATAACCTGCAAAACCAAGGGTTTGTCGGCTATGAACGCTTGATTCTGAGGTACCAATCTTCTTTGCATTTAGATTTGGAAAACATATTTTCACGTAAAGTCGTGAATGTGTTTTACGTGTGAACAATAACGCTCGTTTATTGAGTTAAGATGTAAAATGTTTATAAAATTGGTAAAAATGGCACTGCTAACAAGAGGGTCATACGGTAGATTTATGTGTCACATCAGTTATATGTGGAAACACATGACGTGTTCTGATCGGAGTTGGAGCATTTGTGCCACTATGACTCAAATTGAGGTTGTAAATATAATAATTTCACCTTTTTTTTATTTGTCACGTCATCAATAGTCTTTGTTAAACTTTTTATTTGTATTGATGGGCCCAAATTGTCATTTCACCAATCATAGTCATGTCTTTTTATTTTAAAAATTTATCTCATGTCATTAGCTAACATGTCCAAAAGAGGAAAAAACAAACATTGAGCCACATTTTCTTCGTTGTAAGACCGGCCCTCTTGGAGGATTCTCTACAACAATAGTATGTTGAGAAGCTATTTGCGGTCTCACTGCATTAAGAACCACATATGCAAATGCTCTTATAAAAAGACTACAAAGTCCATGTAACTCGTTTAAATATATGATTTACTTAATTTCTTTAAAATAGTGTTGTTATAGCAATTTTTGTGTGAAATTTGGGATTGCAGGACAGCAGCCAACAAAGGACAGAGTGCAATAGTGTACAAATCAGAAATAAGGAAGAAATTGGTAGGAGAAGGGTATAGAATATGGGGAAATGTTGGGGATCAATGGAGTGATCTACAAGGAGATTGTATAGGAAATAGGACTTTTAAGATTCCTAATCCTCTCTACTTTGTTCCTTGAGTTCAATTCAAATGAGCTGATTCTCAACTTGTGCTGCTGCTATCATCCAAATATCTAATCACTTGTAATTGTGAGTTGTTATAGCATTTTCAATCAACTTCAATGGAAATTGCACTGTATTTCAAGCTTCCAAGAAATTACTTCTTTTTTAAATTCAAGATATAGGGCATAGGATGATGATAAGTTTAATTAGCAAGACTTGGTCAATGAACTAAATATCATCTAAAACTCTATCCAATCAAGGCTCAAGTCTTCTCCTAACAATTTTCCACATAATGTTAAAAATGTGACATCAATTGGATATGGACATTAAACTCGTTCCATAGGTATATAAAAATACCGGTGCTTATCAAAAATATAAATACCAGTGTTTCGAGCAACAAAAATCTACAATAACTCAAAAGAAATGATCATATTAAAATTCTTTTATATATGAATAGTTACTCCAAGAATGAAGAATCCTTCTACAAACGGATGTGATTCTCTTATACTTTCGAGCTTTAATACGTAAGTTGGACCTTAAAAATTGATCAATATTCTCATAAGTGAATATAATAAAGTGAATGTACTTCATTAGTTGTGCTTCTCAATTAATAATAAATGATTTTGTTTACTTTTACAATTGTCATTTTGTTGTTACCTGTGCAGCTCGCTCTTCTTTATGTCCCTAATAGATACGGACGAGGGGTTTGCCGCGTAGACTAGAGGAGAAACTATCTTGGCTACACTCATCGGGTATAAGGTTAAGCAGTACTCTCAAGTCTCATCTAGAGCTAGCAATTTGAACCTGAATTCGGTGGGTACCGACACCTGTCCATACTTTTGCCCAACTCAACCAAACCTGAAAACCCAAAAAGGTCATGTTAGGATTAGAATTCAACGACCCGAACCCTAACCCTATTGAAATCTTCAATTAGTCTGACATGAAAGCCCAATGGACCGACCTAAAATTAATTCAACTTAAAAAAAAAAAAAAAAAAAAAGATTGCGGAAATAAAAGGCTAACGGGAAGTAAATAGACAGTTTCAAAGTAAGAAACAGAATGGAGGGAAGGTCGGAAGAAATTTCGCTCGCAACCAAACAGGAGAGAGAGATAGAGCAGCCTCTGCGCCTCTTGTGAATGTGTATGAATGTTACTCACAAGAAAAAGGCAACCAACACATCCAAATCAATCATTTTCATTTGTATCCATTTCTCTCATATGATCTAATCAATTGCATATACAATTTTAGTTCGTAGATCCAGTAGAACAGAGTGAGAGAGGCATAGAAACGATCGGAAGAGAAAAAGATGAACGACGCAGATGTGTCCAAGCAGATTCAGCAGATGGTTCGGTTCATCCGCCAGGAGGCCGAGGAGAAAGCTAACGAGATCTCCGTTTCTGCTGAGGAGGTCACATTTCTCTTCTCCGCCTAAGATTATATGTGTTTTGCTTGCTCCTACATTGCGTCAATTTCAATTTTGCTTTGCTGTTTGGTTAGGGAGAAAATATTGTAGCTATGGATTGGATTGAAGGAACGATAGAATTGCTATATTTTTGGTGCAAATGTAATTAAAAATGCTTATTAGATCATTAGGCTAACTACGATGCTACGATCTGATTCAGTTTTCAAACAATGTCCATAAATTCCCAAACAGAATGATAAAATGATGTATGTTCATTCTGATTTCTGATATGGTCGGATATTTGAAGCAATTTTGATTCATAATTGCGTCAAATTCATGTGTTTTGCATGCTACATTGCGTCAAATTCATAATTGCTTTGCTGTTTGGTTAGAGAGAAAATACTGTCTGATATTGATTGGATTGGATTGGAAGAAACATAGAATTGCCATAGTTTTGGTGCAAACGTATTTAACAAATGTTTATTAGATAATTGAATTTAACAAAGATGCTATGATCTGATTCAATTTTCAAGCAATGTCCATAAATTCCCTAACAGATTGATGAATGATGCTTATATTCTTTGGACAAAATAAAATGTATGTTCATTCTGATATGATTGGATCTTTTGAAGCAATTTTGATTCATTTTATGTTCATCTACCAGGAGTTTAACATTGAGAAACTGCAACTAGTTGAAGCTGAAAAGAAAAAGATCAGACAAGAATTTGAGCGCAAGGCAAAGACAGTCGAAGTGCGTAAGAAAATGTGAGTGCATAAAGTTAATCATCTTCCATTTTAGTTTTAACTGAATCCTGATTCAAACAAAATATTGTTCCAAAAGTAACAATGTTTCTTCTGTTTGAATTTTGTCTGTGTGCCACTTTGTCTGCTGATGCAAATTTTTATGCAGTGAGTACTCGATGCAGCTCAATGCATCGCGTATCAAAGTTCTCCAAGCACAAGATGACTTGGTCAATTCCATGAAAGCTTCTGCTTCTAAGGAGCTCTTGAGAATTTCTGAGGATAAAAAGGGATATAGAACACTCCTCAAATCCTTGATTGTGCAGGTATGATACATCAACTCATTTCCATTACAGTTAACTTCAAGTTAATACTCCTTTTGGACAGTGCAATATTTGTACCAAAAAGTCTATATACATGTATGTTTGTGTTGTTTCCATGTGCTCTTAATTACTCCCTCCGTCCCAAAATGTGTTCGTTTAGAGCTTTTGTCCAAAAATGAGTGTTCTAATTCCTATTTAGGAAGTTAGTTATGCACAAATTGTCAATAGTATCATTCTAATAAGTTAGTATCCACTAAACTTGTTATAACACATGATCATAAGAATACAAGAGTAAACATACCACACTAACTAACTTCTTAATTTTTTTATCAAATAGAAACAAGGACACTCATTTTGGGACGGGGGGAGTATTTAAGAATTTAACAGTTTAACCGAAGTCATTTTATCTGCATAATATGTCTTGATTTCTTTTACGTCTTATTAGGCAACAAGTAGCAACCTTTGATTTTCCTCATGACATTTAAGTTATAAGTTATAACCATGAGTAATATGATTGAGTTTTAATGGGTTCTGTGAAACACTTGGTTCTTGTAACTGGAAATGTGCTTTTCATTGTAGAGTTTGCTACGGCTAAAGGAGCCAGCAGTGTTACTGCGTTGCAGAGAGGCTGACCGTAAGACTATTGAGACTGTTTTGGATGAAGCTAAACAAGAGTATGCTGATAAATCAAAACTAAAGGTCCCAAAAATTACAATTGACACTCGCGTATATCTCCCACCGGCTCCAACTAGTGCAGATTCCCTTGAACCTTCTTGGTACCCATTTCTACTTTGCCTCCTTGTGTAGTAGCCGCTGAAAATAATCTTCTTATTTTCTTGCATTTACTTGATTATCAACTTTTAGTCTTTTGACTTCCAATGATGAATCTGGGGCTTTAACATTCATGGAAACCAATATGACACTTGCTTCTCTCTAGTATTAGTGAACTGTATTTGAGTAAGAAACTGAGTATGTTTGGCTCGTCTTAAATCCAGAACTTGTCTGTTAAATGAAATATAGGATTAGTTTCAACTTTATTTAGTGAAACACTTCTGATGATTTCAACATTTTCTACAACGAATATATTGATTATGTGTATAGCTGTTAGTGATTTATTCGTTTCCCATTCTGATTGATGGTTTAAAAAGCTATGGAGGAGTGGTGATTGCTTCGCAAGATGGGAAGATTGTCTATGAGAACACATTAGATGCAAAACTTGATGTTGTTTTCCGGCAGAAGTTGCCTGAGGTATGTCTAAACCGAGCACTGCATCATTTTGCCCGTTACTATCATATCATAGTAGAGCAATGAAATTTATGTTTTTGAATCTCTGCAGATCCGAAAACGCCTCGTTGGATCAGGAATTCTATAAGCAACCAAGGTCAGCAATCTGGAACACATATCTTCTGCACAATCCATATTTTCCAGAGAAGTTATATATCTGCAATGTTTTCTTGGCCAGAAAAATAAAGCAAAATAACAAATGTTTGTACCTTTTGAACCTCTGGAGCAAGTGAGATTGTTTTGTAATCTCATTTTAGAATAATTTTGAGACATTGAAAGAAAAATTGTTTTAGCTTCACTATACATTTAAGGGTGATGCCAGATATATTATGATTTTGACAAATTGCCATATCTTCTGCCAAACTGATTACTATTAGCTATGGATCTTGATGATTTAAATATTAATTTACATTCAGATTCTGCCATGTTCCCAGAAACTACATTAATCTAGGAAACAGAATGCCTCCTACTCCTACCATTTTTTCCCTCTGATCCCCTCGACTTTCGACCAGATTTTTGTCGTTTTCCTCCCGCGGGACCATTGAAAATCCCGATTCTTCCAATACCCTTGGAGAGTGAGGTGAAGAAGGTTCTCCCATTTCCTGATTTACTAATCATGCCTTGCTTCATAAATGTCTGCTCCTTCTCCAACTCGCTCAGCCTGACTCTCATCCTAGAGATCTCTAGCTTTAGTTCTCGGTTTTCTCTCCTCAACGAAGCGTAATTATCTCTAGGGGACATGGCTGCACTTGGGATTCCGCTGCTGATCCTCTGTGACAAGAACCCTTCTCCAGAGCTTCCTGACAAGGCGTTCTTGAGACGCAGCTGTTCGAAGTAGAGTACTCTCACGGCCATCTGCATCGGGATTCGATCATTCTGTGCAGCATGATTGCAAGCTTCTTGTGAGAGCTTTTCGCAGTCTATGAACCTGCAGAGCTTCTTGCATTCATATTCGGATAAGGTTGGATGAGCCTGAACATTAAAATAAGAGATAAGCTAAACAGACCTTCATCAACATTGTCAGAGTCTATGTTATGGATTTGGAAAATCAAACATGAAAACATTACCTTCAAATATATGTCAATTGCCCTATAAAGCCCATCGTCTATGACGCGTGCATAATCAGGAAGTATCTCGATCATGGCAGTGAACTTCTGTAAGCTTAGATAAGGGTCGGGAGCGATTTCTGCTAGATATGCATCAATAAGTCGTCCTACTTTCAACAAAGTACTATGACCGGGAGAGCCAAGGCCTTCTGATTCGTACCCACAATCTTCATTTTCTTCTTCTTCAATCCTCTGGAGGAAATTTATGAGCATCCGGTGGACAGAATCAACGTCAAATAATGAATCCCCGGTTCGAACAGATGGGATAAGCAGATCATCAAGCGAAACCATTTCTAATCTAAAAGCAATCCTTCTTTCCAGCTCTAGCCTGCAGACCGTAGAAGCCTCCACCATTATCGCCATCCTCAACATCCCAAACATAAAGCTCAGTGGTATAGACGAGCTCTTCTCTGCTGGGAGTAGATTGATAAGAGTTTCCACAATTGTCCTCTGGTCACTCTCTCCCAATCCAGAATTTGGTTTCGTCCCTGCTGGATTCCAAATATGACATTTCCCGATACCTTTCAGTGATGTCTGAGCGTAATGCATCAAAGACGAAACAATGCTATCTGGTCGGACACCTATTCTTGTCATGGTGCTGATAACTCTCTGATAAAAGTCAATCCTCAGCACGGAGAGATCTTCAATCCACCACTCGACGCAAGTGCTTTTTAGCTCTGCAGATTCACCGTCACAGTCTAGTCTAGACAAACCGGACACTAACTGCTCCTTGCAAGCATTCATAGCAATGGCATCCACGCATCTGTTTGGGATCCCCACCTTCTCTGCTATAGGAGGTAGCATTTCACAAGCAGATAGGACTGCCACTGACTTTTCAAGACTTTGAGCCACAACTTCCTTCAAATAAATCTCTGTTCGCGCAATGAGGTTTTGTTCCTGGTAGTCTTCTGTCATTTCTAGGTAGTCTGCAGCACAGCGCAGCTGGGCGGCATTTTCTGCCGTGATCTCAAAATTCATGCCATAGGAGAATTTCATGGCAAGTTCAAATGCATGAGACCCACCTGGCAAGTCGAGTAGCTCCAGTTTTGAAACATTCGAGTCCTTGGCTTCTGCAAGCATTTTCCGAATCTTTCCACTCCGAGATACCAGGGGAAACTATAATAAATCAGAATAGATATTGATCAGTTAAAAATTTAGCCATGCCTTATGTGCTACTAGCTACAATGTATAATGATGATATCCAAACCCACTCGGGTAAATACCAAATTGTTTATAGCAGTTGAGCCTTTTTGGATTCTTCCAGATTTAGATGAGAACAAAGTTAATAGACTATGTTAACAAATTAGTGATTAACAACAGCAACATAGCCAATCATTGACTCAATCAGAAATATGAGAAATGCTTGAACTGTAGAATTTCAAAGTACGCAATTACCTTGTGCAATAGAAAAGAATCTCCATCCACGGAAATTGTAATGTCCCCAGCAACGTCAGAGAAAATGCTGCATGCAGAAACAAACACTCATCAATGGCATAGAGCGAACAGAATAGAGAGTTCTAAGTGACTTGGAACTTTGAAGCCGTGAAAGATCTATTGAATTAGTTTTGTTCAATTTCTTTGGGTTATCTGTTCTGAAAGAAGCCAATTTCTAAATTTCATTGAATGCAGCAAAACATAAGATTGCACAATGCTGCCAATGCTACAACACGAACATTTCAAAAACTTTAACTCGTAAACGAGCCAAGTAATGCTCCAAGAACTAAGAAACTGACAGAAATAGACGTTCAACAGGATCAACAATCACTGATATCGCACAAAACAGAATGCAAGACCCTATACTATTTGTGAGAATAAGAACATACATACCTTGTAGCTAGATTAGAACTTGTAATGTAGTCAACTAGTAGTGCAGTAATAGTAAAATAGCAACAAATATTCGAGGAAATCAATCTTAATTTCTACATTGTTGTATCTATGATTCACTTTAATTGTTAATCTGCAAATCTAAATTCAGAATTTGTAGAAGCTGAGGAGATGGAGCTACACATATCCCCTAAACCAACACTTACAATTATCTAGAACTAAAATCTGTGCTTCATCATCAATAAACAAATGGAATGGCCTGATTCGAATTAGCACAATGATCAACAAACAACGCTATCGGAGATCAGAGAGTAACATGTTTTTAGAATCAGTACTGGTAACAATTCATCGAAATTGATCGCAAAAAAAAAGGTTTAGAAACGAAAAGAACATACCGAGTAGCGAAGGAGTTGCCTGTAGCAGTAGAAGGAGTAGAAGAAGAGCGAAAAGAAGAGTCGTTGTCGGACACCATATTCACTCGCTCTACTCTCAGTATCAATGAAATGATGAAGAAGAAGAAGAAGATGATGATGATTATGGAATAATTAAATTGACGGAAATAGCCTTGTACATGAATCACAGTAGAGAAGAGAGAGAGATCAAAGGCAATCCTTACCCTTACCTCTCTTTTTCTCACTGTTTGTTTCTCTCTTTTAAGCTTTATGTCAGAAAACAGAGAGAAATGGACTGAAGCAGAAGAGACCAACTTCTTCCTCGACCTCTGCTTCCACTCTGCTTTCGCTTTTTCATTGTTTACGTTACTAAACTCTTCTCAATACAATTATTTATTTATTTTTGGTTTCATGGACACGAAAAATCAAAACACGAAGACGACGTTAATGGCTAATGCTAATCCACGAAAACATCATAATCCAATATCCAAAGAAACATCAAACACGCTATGATGTAGTGAGGAGCTTGTCTAACGATGTACCATTTTATATTAAGTGGGATGGCAATTTGGATCCAGCTTAAACGGGTCCGTGTTGTGTTTGTGCCTAATTTTTCAACCCGTTAACAATTGTGTTTGGTTCGTGTTGAACCCACATAATCCATATAATTAAACGGTTCATTATCGTGTTATCAAATCTTTTTAAAAGCATATTTGTAATTTTAAGAAAAAAATTTTAGTTTAAGGTCATTTAAATAGATAATCGGATCAACAATGACCCATATAAGCTAATTGTATCGACTTGAGTCGGGGCAACCTAAATCCGGTCATGTAATCATGTCGTGTCTACACGAATCCAATTATTAAACGTGTCTATCATGTCGTGTTGTGTCAATCCGCTTGTAAACGAATAGTACGAGTTGGGTAAAAAATGATTTATTGAAAAACGTGCGGTGGGCTGGCTGGGCCTGGAAGGTGGTACTGACAAAAGGGAAAGGCAAATATACTTTTGTGAAATTCATTCATTTTGCTTATTTTAGTACACAACTTGTGACGCTCCTGATTGAAGGAATAAAATAAGCTATCAATTGTCTACAAACAATTCATAAGGTGTGTGTCCCTATTCAATTTTAGACTTTTAGAGCATCCACAATGCTGGTTCAAAATGCATGGGGACCAGTAAATGGACTGTAGATTTTGAAGAGTCCATAAATGTGTGGAAAATTCAAAGAGGTCCAGTTCATGTACAAAGCTCCAGACCCTTTTTGTTTTGTTTAATTTTTTTTATAAAATAACCAATGAATGAA
>JAYMTE010000846.1:0-15477 GCA_036897545.1 Pelargonium fulgidum
ACATAGTTAATGAGTTAACTTTTCCGTTAAGTGAAAGTTAAATAATGATACAAATGACACATAAGAATTGACTAAAAACCAAAGGAAAAAATTACTATTTTGCATTACATTAAAAAAAATCATTTTCTTCTTCTACAAGTCACCGGTTGTAATTTACAATATTTATAAATTAAAAATTTATAAATTTATTCTGATCGGAATTCTAAAACTAGCCCGAATTCAACTAAAAGAACTTCGGGTTCATTCAGATTATGAGTCGGATCGGATTTTTAAAACTAATCCGAATTCGACTAATAGAACTCCGGGTTCAATCAGATTATGGGTTGGGTCGGATTTCATTTTTTAGGCATAGTTATTAGGTCGGACACCAAAAATTCAATCCAACTTTTACTCAAACATGTCCACTATGACAAGCTTTCGGGTCGACTTTTGAGTTGTATGCACTAGGAGAGTTTAGCGGGGAGCACATTCCCCCCTTAACATTGCCCTGACAGTCTTGAAACACCCATTCACATCCTTGGGGTAAATTTGAAATTGTAAGTAAGAAGCATCAAATATTCAGATTTGCTCTCTCACAAGTCACAATAGTCAACACGGTCCCATCTTTTATTTATTCTCTTGTTCTTAGTGGACAACTCCGCAATTTAAGGGCAAAAATTGAATTTGATTGAAGAAAAATTATAGCCAGACAAAAAGGAATGTAATGTTGGTAAACTTCAACATGATCGATACCAAATTGAACATTTGAGCAACGAATATTCATTATATATTGTTCAAACACATGAATAAGCTTATAAACCAGACAAAAATCACAATTTTTATCTTTTTTATATTATTAATTTGTAGTCTCGAGAATCGAGATTATTCATAGTTTCAAATTTTAATATACTGACCAGATTAAATGAAGCAACTAATAAACCATAAAATGGAATCAACTCATTATATGAAGAGAATGATAAAAGAAAATAAATAAATAAAGAAGCGATAGGTCTAATCTATTCGACAAGTTCCGGTAGAAACAATTATACAACTAATTTGTTAGATATCGGCCTCGGAGGCTCGGAGAAAGTACATGCAATGATAGTTAAATACTTAAAGTACATATGGTCGACCACCAGATAGATTGGTTGAACAACGATGGAAGATGTTAGAACTCAATGTGCGGCTGGGGTTTACGATGGAAGACAATGTGGGGTTTAACTTTGACTTATCCAAGCTAGAGATGGCAAAATTTAAGGTCGGGTCGGATCAATGAACCCTAAACCGATTTTATAGGGTTGTAGTGTCCGGTCAAGTAATGGTCGAATTTAGGATTTTAGGCAAAAAAAAGAAAGCATTGTTTTTTGCGAGTATGTGCCTGAACCGATTTTTTTTTTTTCAGGTTGATATATGTAGACCCGAACCCGAACTTAAACCTTTTGACTTTCGGGTATCCTATTGCCAGCTCTAGTCCGAACAGGGACAGAGCCACATGCAAGTGAAGCGGTTGCCTCCACTGAAATTTTTATTAGTTGTAATTATGTCTTACTTTATAAGTCCATGTTCACCTTCAGTTGTAATTGATGGTACGAAAATGTTTTACATTCTTTAGCATTTTGGCGTTCCTATCCGAAAAAACAAAATTGAAATGATGACGAAAAACAAAACGATCTCATTTTCATTATTTTAGGAAGAAATTAATATCTCTTTTTTTTTTCTTTTCTTTTTTTTAAGAAAATATCTCCTTTTTTTTTTATTGTATTTGTTTCAAACAAAGATATTATTATTGCTATATATAAATTTTGTTTCAAAAGATTTGGTTAAGTGGCTCACAACCTCCAAGGGGCATGCAGTGCATACGGAGAGGGCATCATAATTTTCGTAAAATGGACATATGGATATATAAATTAGCTGAGTATTGAGGATGGATCCATTATTATAGTTTTTTTTTTATCGGAATAATCATAACTTTTATTAATCAGAAACCATTTCCGAAATTAACAAGAGAGGAACACTACAAGAAACTGAGCCGAGATTTGCGACGTGTAAATGCAAGTAGTGTTAGTCTTGAGATGGGGCTCTAAAAAAATGGTAGTGGCATAGACAACTTCGGCACAATTCGTGCGCTCTCCGGAGGGAAAATGAGCTTATATTTTTGTTTCTCATAGAAACACAATTTTCAAGGCCAAACACTACAAGAAGCTTAACCGAATTACAACGTCATTTGTGACGTTGTTGCGTCCACGTGGATGTTGCAAACGCTTAGTCAGCATATTTACATTCTCGTGGATGCAACGACATCGCAAAGTCGTTTCCGACGTCCACGTGAACGTAAAAACGTCGCAAATTACAATATTGTGACGTCGTGACGTCAGAAATGGCGATATCTGTTTTTTGTTCTGAAACTTGAACAAGTTCGGAAGAAAAATGGAATTAGTGAGATGTTCATGGTAAGAGGAGTTGGATCGGCTAGATGTATTTGTATCCGATGTATCTTTACTTAACATGAAAGACTAGGGATTGTGGCGTGTGGCATGTTTTTATGGTGAGCCTAATAGAATTGTTTGTGCTCAATATTGGGAGCTTCTTAGGCCTCTGTATCTTCCTTTGACCCTTCCACGGTCCTACATGGGAGATTGTAATGATATATTGTATAATGCATAGAACAAAGGTGGAGCTAAGCAAACCATATTAGTTGTTGGATGACTGTAAAGTGTTTGTTTGAGACAATGGCTTAATTGATTTAGATATGATTTGTTAAAGTATAAAATTAATATTGGATCTTATATTGTTATGAGGGTACATAGTCTAAAAGAAAGAGTTCAAATTATAGTATAGAGGACAATCTCCACCGGGCTTTGGAAATTCAGCATTGGATTGGGAAATTTATGGGTTTAAGAGTATTTAATAGTCCATTCACAAGCTCATACCATCATCCTTTGTTCATACCTTCATTTATGCATGATAAGGTTCAATAAACGTCGTATTCATATATGTTTTGAATATATATGTACATGTGACCTCGAAGTCAGTAGTGTATATGCAACTCTATAGGCGGAGAGGAGGATCATATTTTTGCTCGTGGACATTAGCTTTCCAAGTGGGAAGGTCTTGATATATAACAGTTAGCTCGCCCGTAGAAGGACCATATTAAACGTATTGATTTAGTAAGGTCTTGTGCAAATTCGGTTAGGTCAAATGACTTTAATGAGGTACGTGTAGAGTAATTTTGACCCCTTGAGCGACAAGACATCTATTGGAAACATCATGCTAAACTATTTTGGCTTAAGGACAGGGGTACAATTTCTAAGTATTTTCATGTCTTCGCCTCCGGAAGGCGGCAGCACAGTAATGCTTTGACTACTCGAAATTGTGCTCAAAATATAATTTATAAGGCTATTTGGCAATTCAAGAAGCTTTGAGTTAACTTAAGAAAAGAGTTACAATCGAGTAGTTGTTGAGTCATACACACTATTACTTATTTTGGTTTTAAAAAAGTTATTGTTAGTAGGAGGTAATTTTGATTTTTATTTAAGTGATGTTTTTTATTTATTTAGCTACTATTTTGACTGTATTTCATTTTCATTTGTGTGCTAATCAAGTAGGTTGTGTGCTTGTTAGTTGCATTTAAGTCAAACATATGATACTAAGATGTTTTATTCCTCTGATTTGTGTTACATTCTTGCTGATTTATCATAATCCTCGAATACATTTAATAATAATAATAAGCATATAAATGATAAATTGTTGATTAAAACTAAAAGTTTATATGTTTAGTAATTAATGAATGAAATGAAAACATGGAGTGTGATGAGTGGTGCATGGCATGAGATATGTTGATGAATAATGTGTGAAATAAATAAAAAGAAAAGAAGGGGTCGGTCCACCTTTAGTTTATTTTATGGTATGAATTGGCAATTCAAGATGAAGACCGTACGTTGTTGGCCTTTATAACAATTAACAACCTTCTCCTCTCTCACTCACAACTCACAAACCCCAACTGTACGCCCGTGACTCCTCACCACACCTCTCAATCTCGTAACCATACCCAATCCTCTACCACCTTATTTAATTCTATTATCATCCATAGATTCACTCTTAATTAATATCCATTTATGTTTCTCAATAACTATCTTCATATATGAGATCTCTCTTGTGATTTACTCACATCCATCTTATTTTTCATTGGTAGGTTCTATTTTTTACTCTTTAGTTAAGAACGCGGTGTGTCTTTTTCTGTTTAAAGTTTTGTTTTGTCTTCTTTTACTGTATCTTTTTTTCTTAATATTATGAATCGATAGATTTTGATTCAGACTGTTGTGCGTCAGATGTTTAAAAAATAAATAAATAAATAAGTTTTGTTGTAATGATCTTATTGTTATATACTATGATTGATGTTGAGTTGTCTAATTCCCATCACTTGAATGGCCCTCCCTCATAACCTCTAAGCCACTCTTTAAATTATGAATTCCGATATGCTCCATTGGTATGTGGTTCATATGGTTGGCAAGGCACCGAACCATCTTTGACGACCAACTTGAAGATCTTAAAGTTACGATTACCAAAAACAAGAGTATGTCTTTTGTTGTGATGTGCATCCATATCACTTTGAAAACAACATAGTGCTCAGATAGCTAATCCTCGAATCCAACTCGAACACTATCTCATGTCTTCTAGCAAAAACGATTAACAATTATGTATTTTCTAATGTACGTGTTTTTCTCCCTCCCTTTTCGAGTTTAGATTCTTAATAAAGTATCCCCTTTGCCGATAAAAATCTAAGTATATGACATTCGGTAGTGTTTATAAATATTCAACATGAATAGATCATGTCATCTATATTAAGACATTTAGTTTTTTTTACCACTATAATTGGTCATTAAAATTAAAAACGGAAAAAGGAAAGGAAAATAAGTGGCGCGTGAGTTGAAGCGCGGCATCCATAAGAAAGCAAAGGTCATAGCATTTAGCAACAATGTCTTGAAAGTTAAAATCCTTCACTCTCTTCTCTCTCTCTCTCAAAAGCAGAGCTCTGTTCTTGGGCTTTTCTTTATTGTTACTCATTCCTTCACTCTCGCCATCATTCTCGGCCACCTCCCTCAATATCTGGTACGTCTCTTACCCTTCTTCTTCTTCTTCTTCTTCTTCTTCTTCTTCTTCTTCAATGTTCCACTTTGGTGGACTCGTTTGAGGTCTTTCTTGCTTTTGGCTTCTCTGTTTCTTTAGACTTTTCCTTGTTTCTGTCATCAACCCAGCTTTTGTAAGACCCAAACATTTCTGGGTTTTGGCCCTTTTGCTTGCTCATGAGATTGAGATGATCACTTCGTTTCTTGAGAACCACTAATTGCTTGTCAGATGATGCATCTGCCCTATTGTGTTGTTTGATTGTTTCTTTGGGGTATGATTTTGATGCTTGATTTCGGATAATTTGAACAAATAATGAGTTTTAAGTTTTTATTTGTTTACCCACAAGTTGCTTTCCATTTGATTTCTGAGAAAATGGAGGAAAATAGAAGACCTTGAACAGAATTCTGAATTTTGGGTAATTGGGTTATTATATTGGTTGATTTCTAATTGGCTCCCGTGGATAGGATTTTATATATTTATTATTATTTGTTTCACATGGCATAGCCTTAACAAGGATCATATAATATGCAATTTTTAATTGTTTTTTGTTTTTTGTTTTCATTAACTCACTACTGGGTAGTTGAAGTGGTTTTGATACAAGTTTGTTCACCTACAGATTTCATATATGGTTGTGGAGGAGTCTAAAATATTTGTTCAATCCCACAACTTGTAATATCTTCGAAATTTTTTAGCTTCTCAAGTCTGAATCCAAGAGGTATTTTGGAGATTTTTTTTATTGTAAAGAGGAGATGGCAGAGAGGAAGTTAAATATTAATGCTCCACTTCTGTCTGTGAGGCGATTTTCTATGAAATCCTCATCTTCGAGTGGTGGGGTCGAGAAGGTGTTCGGGAATTCCATGCCCAATAGAAGCCATACAGTTCCTTCTTACAAGTCGGATTCAATGTTGGATCAGGTGACCGAACCAGTGGCAGTTCCTTTTATGTGGGAGCAGATCCCGGGAAGACGCAAGGGCGGAAATGAGTCTCCCCCCGAGGCGGCTGAGGAGGCTTCTATCACTCCAAGGCTTCCCCCGGGAAGGGTTGTGGATACTGTGAGGAAATCGTTGGGAAAGGATCTTAATGATCCATACGAGGATAGACTCAGAACCAAAGCATTGCCTTCAACTGAAATCGCGAGTAAGTTCGAGAGCTTTAAAGAAGGAATGAATGAGAGATGGGGTGGTAATTTGGAAAAAGAAGAAGATTGTAGTTCTGATGCTTATTCGGATGCACTTGAAACACTATCTTTGACTGAATCTTTCTCTAAGAATTGTAGTGTAACTGGTCTGAGTAGCTCTGATGGCCTGGATGTGAAGCCGTCTGGTACCTTCTCTACGGATCCACAAATTAGAGATTTTATGATGAGTCGCTTTTTACCCGCAGCCAAGGCAATGGCTTTGCAGCCGGCCCCACAAGCTTCAAAGAAGCAACCTGTGGTACCTCAAGAACCGAGACATGATAATATGGTAGTGGCTGTTAGGAGACCTTCTCCTAATAAACAGGGGTCTGTCACAATACCGTATTATGGCCAGTATAAAGAAGAAGATTCAGTAGAAAGTGAAGACGAAGATGAAGAGCACTATGATTCGGGATATATATCAGCTAAAGGTTGTGGATTATTTCCTCGTTTATGCTTAAGGAATTCTTTGGGCCTCTTAAATCCCGCGCCAGGGATGAAAGTTAGGACCCAGGTTCCCGAGCCAGGGATGAAAGTTAGGACCCAGGTTCCCGTGGCTTCCAAACCTGAGGGTGACAAACCGAGCAAAGCTGCTCCAATACAAGCACATAGTCAATCCTTCAAGAAGGTAAAAATATAAAGTTTCCTTGACCTACTTTACCATTACTTGTTATGAGTATTCAGTATCTTGCTGGGACTATAAGTGGTGGTGTATTGCTTACAGCCTTTATCTTTTCAGGATGTTGTGCTTTACAAGCACAAATCAGGTGAATTGCCAAAGATCACTCCAAAGGTAACTGGTGTATCCAAACAGTTTTCTTACTCGGGTAATCTACAAACAATGGGTAGGTTATCTCCTTCTAGGCGTTCAGGGGGCATATCTCCCTACCGACGGGAAGCACCTCAGTCTCCTTTTCGTGGAGTGGGATTTCTTGGCGTTCCTAAAGAGGCTCAAGATTTCAAAAGCAATCAGTCGAATTCAAATAAGAAAGGCAATTATGTAGATGAGAAATTATTGTACCGTCAGAGAATAAAACAAGGCTCGGGCTCAGTCACCTCCGCTGTTGAGAAGACGTTGTATGTAGATACTGTAAATACTGCTGAAATACCATGCTCAAGTTTCTCAGATACCAAGGAGCAAATGGGGTTTGCAGATGAGGATTCTGAGATGATCTCAGAAAGCCGAAGGATTGAAGCAGTTTCCTCCACAGAATTTTCCTTCCAAGATATCAAATGCCTTGACATTGTGAAAGGAGACTCGGGTTCAGTTGAGGCCTATCAATCTTCTCTCTCGGACATTTCACTTCCGAAGGGCAAAATGGACTCCTCAAGGGGATTTAGAATGGATGAAAGACTTGATCAAAAGATTAAGTTGTTGGAATGTACAAAACTGAATCATGGTGAAAATCTAGATCATCAGTCGACAAAGGTGGAAGACTCGGCTATTGTTAAGGTTGGTTTGGCAGAGTCTTCTCTTCCTCCACCCCTACCAAAATCACCTTCTGAATCTTGGCTTTGGCGTACCCTCCCTTCAGTTCCTTTTCAAAATTCTCATTCAAGTTTTGGAACTCAATTCCAAAAGAGAAAGCACGACATCAAGACATGTTCGACTAACACCAAGTGGGAGACCATTGTAAAAACGTCTAATCCACATCATGATCATGCACGTTACTCTCAGGTAAAATATTCATCATTCTGCACATTGATGTTATCCTTGTAGAAGGTCTACCTGGCAGAGAAAACTAACCATTTTGTTGGCCTCGACAGGAATTAATCACTCATGTTTCTCAGCCGTATTATACTAAAGAAAAGTAAATGCAAATGTTCCCTCTGAAGTTGATAGGGCTTTGCTTGAAAGTTTTTGTCTCAATACGTCAAAGGTATTTACATTTTTCCGACCAATCATTCTTTATGGATATGTTTTTCACCTCCATGTTTGGTTGAGCTGTTGAACTTGAATTCGGATTTGTTTGGTTTGCTGTGATGTCTGTAGTGTGTAGGATGTTTTAAAGCTTCCTTGATATCATATGTTGAATATCAAGAGATTGGAAACAATGCAAGTCATTGGATTATATATGCAATAAAAAACACTTTGTGTAATCTTTCTCTTTTTCTGGAAATTTTTGTTATATACTGCAAGATAAGGTTATATTGCTTTGAGAAGCATATTCAAACTATTTGTATATAATTTGCAAGTTGCCATATATGTGTGGAAATGCAATTCAAGACATCATTTTCAGTTCTTAGTATAGCCATTGAAGAGGCCAAAAACATTCAAGGCTCCAACAAGATCACAAACAATACCATTTCTATCAATTTTCTTGAGTTGGAGTTGACTTTGATTCTTCAATTTTGTAACAGTTGCATACCCCATCAATATTCTGTTGTGATTGAGTCATTTAATTTTTTTATATGATATATAGCATTTCTCCAAAAGAAGTACAGAACACAATAAGAAATGTTCACATGACTTAACTTTATTAATAAATGTTGGATCATTTTGATGGGTATGAGAATAAATAATTTGACTCAAAAGACATCAAAACAAAAGACCTCAAAGAGAATTCAAATTGCTTGGCTTGGTAAAAATGTTGAACTAATTATACCCTTCATTTACATTTTTGAATTATTTGATTGGCGTGTGCAAAATAGTGTCTATTTAGATCAACGTTGTTGTAAAGATAAGGAAAAGCTTGGTCTAAGCGTTTCGGATTCCCTTAAAGGTCTCAATTTCGAGTCTCCCTGCATGCGGTGTGGGGTCGGTTATTTCGGTTAATAGGATAGAGCTACCCCTGTTGTGTAGCTCAACTGATAAAAAAAAAAAAAGAAAGATAGTCTTTCTGCTCTATTTTAAAGTCAGAAGTATGAGCTTTGTTGAGATGTAAGTTCGATTGCAAGAGAAAAATAAGTGATGAAATTAAACTAGTAACAAGTTTTGAGATTAATTGGGGATTTCGGACTTCAAGATGCTAAAATGTTCTCAAATAATTAACTTGTTGGATTTAAGAGATAGTTAACTAGAAATTTCTAAATGAGGTTTGAGAACACTCTAGATTCACTCAAGCCGGTCTAATTAAGCTAAACAACGTAACACTCGTGGATCGAAGATTGGTTTAATTGGAGATAACAAATTGAAATTCCTATTTATGCATCACGAAACGGTCTCTCGCATTTAGTTCTTTACAAGCCCCGAGTTCAAAGTTGGAAAACTAACATTATAAACCCCTATATAATCCATAATCCTTGGAAAAAGGATTAGTTACACGACATGTACACAACATTCATAAGAGGAAAAGAAGAGTTGAGGAATTGCATTGAAATAAATAAAAAATACGTAGCAATTTTGCGAGTTTGGTCCTTAAATTCCTCTAACAAATGCTCAAAATTTGAATTACAATCTCCAAAATTCGTTTAACCATTTCCTCTATGATAATACATGATCTGAGTATAAAAAATCTACCTATTTACAAGTAAAAATGCACTATCAAAATACCAGAACGTGAGTTACAGGAGGAACTGCATGGCCCTGTGTGTTTTCTAGGTTTAGAATCGCACAACCTGTGCCAAACTTGAGGAATTGATTCTCTGATGATCAAAATTGCAACCATTTCCATACTCTAAAATATGCTCGCTTACAATAAGATTGACCATAAAAATATTAAGAACGATATGTTCATATTTTATGACTTTTCTCTTAATGTTAATGTAAGTATTGAAACAATTACAACATGGAGGAGGTGCATGAGACACGCAAGTGACACAACATTTACATTAACCATCACACCAAATTAATATTAGTCATTAATATGAAAGTGGTAGTTAAAATATGACACAAACCCGAGCATTGCCGGATCGAAAAACTAGTAAAATAACTGTTTAACATCAATCAATAAGTCTAAGTGCATAGTATTTACCAACCATTTGTTCTTGGATTGATGTGAATTCATTGGCATAATAACCATGAACCAATATTTCACGTGCCTTGTATTCTTCCCTGAAAAACCTTATTGATGTAGAGACATGAATGTTCCTTTACCTTTCTTGTGTAGGACTCAAGAGTAGGACCACTCTTTGGCCATATCAAAATGATCCTAACTTGCACACAACAAAAGACAAAAAGGTGTGATTCCACTCTCCAACAAAGTATTAAACTACAAACATGTCAATTGCCAAGACAGGAATGACTTGAAGAAACATCTTTCTCATAAAATCATCAACATTTTAGAATCCAACTACATGCACCCATTGTATGTATAACCAACCAAGCTGTCAAAGCATTGTATACCATGCACCAGAAATTGACACAAACCAAGCATTCAAATTAATAAGGTAAAAGACACTATTTGGTCCTTGAATTTTCATGTTTTGACCCAATTTAGTCTCTAAACTTTTTCAACCCAAAATAGTCCCCTGACTTTTGTGCTTCGACCCGATTTGGTCCTTGAACTTTTTTTTTAAACCCAAAATAGTCTCTAAACTTTCAAATATTGACCAAAAGTTCAAGGACCAAATTTGGTTGAAACACAAAAGTTCAGGGACTACATCGGGTCGAAACATGAAAGTTCATGACCAAATTGAGGCTTTTACCAAATAATAAAAAGGAACTGGGTCTCTGCAATATTTCCAAAACCAGCACTAAGTGAGCCTAAAAGAGAGATTAACCAATCCAGTATGAGCTAGTTATCTGATAAGTACCACTGAATGCTACAAGTAACTGAGTTAGGTATAAATCACATCTTTCAGACCTGACCAGCTGATTCAAGTATTCAACTAGACAAACCAGTATTCAACTGTGCAAACCAGAAATAGCCCATTAAACTGGTAAGAATATGACCCAATTAGGGGTTGAGTACAAGACCCTGTTCAGATTTTTACAACATAGTTTAAGAAAGTAAACTACCAGATAATTTATATTCTATTTTCTTTCACTGCTTCAGAAGATGAACTAAACAGACCAAAAGAGAAATGATTCAAACAATGACAAATATAACGCACACCAGTCACCAACATGTAATTAAACAATGTAAGCCATTAAGGTAGCATTTGTATTATATCTTTCGAAATTGGAATGGGTTTCAAGAATGAGAATGAGATTCCCATCTCAAAGCCATTTTCATGGCCAAGCAGTCATAATTCAAACTTAAAGAACGAAAATTACATTCTAATTCGTGAACATAAATTCTAGTCCTAACACTACCCAAATACTAACTAAACGAAGTGATTGTGGTATTCAAGGTCATTCTTAGTTTCTAACTAGTAGACCAAGGAAGCAACTTCAGTCTCTTATAGCCTTTTTCCAAACTCCTGTACGCTAAGTTTAGATTAAGCTAGTTGGGAACATCTCAGCATCACTTTTATTAAAATATAAAAATAAATAAATAACAGGATGAAGTAATAAGTTGACATCAAAATACCTGGTACACACAATAAAGATCTCACACACGCCCACACTTGATTTGTAGTTCTCTGTGCATTGATCACTGAATAGCTAAGACATCATCATATAAAGTTTTGAACTGATTTGATAAAATACCCTTCGGTTAGAGACTGATCCCATGTACATAGAACACATTTCCTCTATATGTAAGTGTCCTGTCCTCAGCTCCAATGCACCATAAATGACCTTGCAACTCCAAAGCACCTTTAAGTCCAGCCACTTCCCAGACAAAGTTGAAAAGCCGTAGAGCTCTGTCCAACTGCTTAACACCACTCTGAACCATCATCTGCTCATCCGATGTCAAAATCTTCCCTATGCAGAAGGCAAATTTATCTTTGCTAGTACGGCAATTCCCACCACATATATCCAGTTCAATATCTCCTACATGTCCATACAGGTAATATAATAGCAGTGTGAACAGGCACTGAGATGACTGACCCAATGATTTTGAAAGCTTCTTCTGCACCAGGCTTTCTTGATATCGGACATCCTTCAACCCAATATTTTTATCAACCAAAACATACTTGATTTGAAATAGTCCTTCTCTCATGGCTTCAAGCTTCCTGACATAAAAAAGAAACCTCTTTTCGTTTCCCAGACACCTAATGAGGTCATTAAACATATAAAGAACATCTTCCCATTTACATGAAGGCCGATGCACAGTTTTTCTGGGTGCAATCCGCATCCATGAAGTGGCCTCAGAACCATAGGAGATGGTTGGGTCAGCTAAGAGCTGTAGACAGCAAGAAACTACCTGCTTACCCATCTCAATCTCGCAGCTGGGGGCTTTATGATTCAAGGAATCCAATTCTACTTTCAGCCCATTTAAGATCTCCAAAGTCACACCCATCCATATATTGTGCTGTGTGACCTGTCGGCATATTGTGGAACGCACTTCCTTCCTTTTCTGGGAAGATATGTTCAGGAAGTTAAACACCTTGGTGAGTGAATTCACAATCAAGGGCTCTTTGTAACATTCAAAAGGAGCATGTCCTGTGAATGCTGAAAATGCCACCATATTGTCCTTAAGTGATTGCTGAGCTAATGGAGACCCAAGACAGGTAATGGCAAGAGACTTAAAAGTACACATTTTCTGCTCTGTACAATCATCATCAATAATAGAATTATCAATGATATTAACTAGCTTCCCATCAATCATCTCCACATCTTTTAATATGTGGCCTAATTTTGTTATCTTTGCAGTGGCCTTCGAGTAGAAATCAGAAGGTATTAGCTCACCATGGGGCTCATCCAAACAGTGATACGGCATCATATTTAAGTGCAATGTGCCTTTTCGCTTGGTCCGTAAATACTTTGCACAATGAAGGAGCCCTTGCGCGTGTTTATACACCATTATTAATTACCCAGCTAAGGCAATGCTTTACATAGCATTCAAAAATTCTGTAGGATAGTCACGGTCCTAATAAAAAACTGGACCTGCAGCATAAAACACAGAATTCATCATTGAAGTAACAATGGAATATCTTCAAACATAGTGCCTAGCTAGTATCTAATGTCTATCTCCCTTAAAAGGTTAGTCCTCAGTACAACAGCAGCAGCAACAACAATAATACGGTTAATACCAGTTACAACCATAATTGCACAGATTTGGGTATAAACTTAAAAGTGAAAACCCTCAACAGTTAATGACATCGGTTGAGAAAACATCAATGCAGTATATGAACTATGTGGAAATTTAGTGTACTATATTTTGATTGGTTGCAGAGGAACCATGGTTAACTACTGCTGAAAATAGTACTATTCCGATTGATTAGTATTTTGAGAAACTTAATTTCAAACAGTAATTATGGGATTTTGAACATGGACAGAATCAATGAGCAAGGAAAGGATTCATAGCACTTTTTGCTCAGCAGAGAAATGATACTTCATTCTTAACTTGTCATCCAAAAGTGAGATCAAGAATTAAAATAGATAAATAAACAGAATGTTGGGCTCAGAATCACTTTTTACATTTGTAACATAGAATCAATATTATTCAAAATCCAAAAGGAACACTCAACTTAAAAGACACATCACTAAGTACAAACCAATATATTGATGCTAATAACATAGATTTGTTCACACTTCACATTGTTTCTTGACGGAATCCGGTCACAAATCTTTGAACGCCGGCAAAATCAGACACTATACGCTCATTGCAAAAACAGCCTTTGAGTTCATTCTCCAAGTAATCTACAAGAAACTTGCAATGCTTTTCCCCATTTGTTTCAAAAGCGAAAAAACCACCAGGTTTCAACCTAAGAGCAGCCCCATGGCAGAGACGGAGAAGATCATCCATGCCATTCGCACCTCCATCTAATGCAAGTCTCGGTTCATGTCTACCAACTTCAGCTTGTAGGTGAGAGATATTGTCACTTGGTATATATGGCGGATTGCTCACAAGACCAGCAAGTAATCCATCATCCTCCAACGGTTCAAACCAAGATCCTTGCCTTATCTTAATTATATCCTCAAGACCATACCTTAACACATTGAAAGTTGCCACTGAAACGGCCACTGGACTTAAATCTGTTGCGACAACCCTCCCATTACTACCTTGCAATATCCTACCAATCCCAATAGCAAGTGCACCACTACCAGTTCCCAAATCTGCCCACAAGCCCTCTTTAAGCTCTTTACTATCTGAAATTGTGCTATCCACCAAATCTATTATCATCTCCGTCTCGGGTCTTGGTATCAAGACCCCTTCTTGCACGCTTAAAACCAAGTCCCTCCAATGCTCACACCCAACAATATACTGAAAGGGCTTTCTCTCTTCAATCCTTTGCTTCCACAAACAGTAAAGCTCATCCATTTCTAACCTTAATCTTATGTTTTCCACATGGGTATTGTTATCTGCAATACCCGTACGAGACATCAACGAGTGATCTTCAAGTGCATCCTCCATGAACCACTTGAGCTCCCGGCACAAGAGAGAGGGGTCCGGGCCATTGTCTAAGTCGACAAAGGAGGACCCAACAGAATTGGCAAGCTGTTTGGCCCATTGATACCATTTTTTGAGATCGGATAGACTAGTCGAGTGCACGGGCTTCCTTAGAAAGAGAGGGGTTTGGATTTTAAGTGAAGCGGATGGATTTGATTTTGAAATGGAGCAAATGGGTTGATTGAAACTAGCACATAGAGGGGGTCTAGAAAAAATTGGAAATGCAGCGGGACGAAAAGGACTAATGAACCTTATCATTATTTATGTATATATGGTGTACAGGCTCGCTCCTCCTCCTACAGATGCTCGTCCCAATGTCTGAACCAGAAACCATAAAAAAAGCACCCAAACATGTAAGATTCTAGCCCAGAATACTTCATGGAGACTATTTTCTTATACAAAAGCACCCAATCTCTAAGGTTGTGATTTTTCACAAAATTGGCTCAAAATCAATACTAACATCAATAACAATATACATATTGGTTTCAAATAATGATGCTAAGATTGCGTCTTCAAGTTGAAGCAAGAACACACGAAATCAAAACGACAATAAGAGGAAACAGACGGAAAAAAAAAGCGATAACAATACCTGAGAGTAGACGTTGAGCTGTCCTCTCTATCCTCCGTGACGGACTTTTAACGGCTGAGTTCGGCTGGGGAAGAAGTCCCGGAACTTCTCGCGGCGGAGTCCGTTTAAGGCTGTGTACTCTATTGTTGTCTGTTGTCTGTCTTAGGTTTGCTACTAGTTTGTACACCGGTGCCATCCATATTTTTGACAAATTCATACTATAGTATATTAAAATTGGTGAAAAT